>NW_021011479.1:5545895-5593172 GCF_003987935.1 Bombyx mandarina
CGATAAAGCGGCACGACACGAGAACCCTCTCATCGTGGCCGCCGGTAACTACATTCCCGATCCTGCGGACAGAATGGAAAGCAGTCGACGTCGCCCAAAACACGTCATCTCGGATCCTCCCGATCCACTAACGGTGCTTTTAGGTACTTCAAGCACCGGTCACCGTTCTCGTCGAACCCGTCGCTTGCGACGAAGGGCTCGACGAGTAAATTAACTCTCAGACACAGCCCACTGAGTTTCTCGCCGGATCTTCTCAGTGGGTCGCGTTTCCGATCCGGTGGTAGATTCTGCGAAGCACGACTCTTGCTAGGGTTCGTGTTAGCAACATCGTCAGGTTTGAGCCCCGTGAGCTCACCTACTAAAGTTAGGGTTACGCTGAAATAGCCGCTAGGGCTATCAGCTTAGGTAGGAAAAAAAAAAAAAAAAAAAAAGCTACATACGAATGCACCGGACGCTTTATTCTTTAGGCCACGACGACTTACAAATAATGAAGTATTTTGTTTGCCCTTTGTCTGAGTGTTTATTATCTATGTATTTAAACTATATAAGTATGTATATCCGCGTCTGGTTCTTAGTCCAAATAATCCTAGTTTGGGTCCAGATAACTGTGATTTGATCTCATTATGCAATTATTTCCCTATGGGTTCATGGGCAACCACTTAAATACCAGGTAAACCATGAGCTGGCTTACCTATTAATACTATAATTAATAGAGATGAATCTGATATCCGGTATCCGGCTATGTTTTCACTATCCGGTCGGATACCGAATAGTAAATCAGTACCCGGCCGGATTTCTTATAGTAAAATTTAAGAAAATCTCATGATTATACAAAAGGCAAATAATACCACAATAGGTTATGGACAAGTTTTATTTTTATAATCGCACGTTAAAAGTGAAATAACAAGTGGAAAATTGTGGTGAATGAATACCAAATCGTCGTCGTACCGAGTCGTCGCGATCTCCGCTCACGTGCGACAACACCCGAACGCACACGAGTATTTCCGAAAGGGCCGAATATCCGGCGGTTCGGCCTCGCAGCTTGCCGAATATTCAGTATTACTTCATCATCATAATCGGTTGCTCTTGGCAGAGCAGTCGTGGTAATGTGGTATTCTTGCTCATTAAAGCCTTGAGAGATGTTTTCCACAGTTTACGAACCGAGGTCCGGCTGTACAGTACTTAGGGGCTGATATTTTTATCTGGGTTAAGAGATTAGGTCTATCCGTTATTCCATGAATTAATCAGGTGGATACCCCCACGCTGAACGAATATTAACCTATTTTATTATGTATTACTTACACATGTCCACCTTGAGATTTCGTCCTTCTTGTTACATGTCTGTGCAAAACCGAGTTACTTATGGTAAATTGCTTAGGTATTTCAACTAAAGACTTATTCCTAATTTCATAGCTTCTATTACTGTTTTTAATATTAAGAGATCATATCTCAAGGATTTGCACTCTTTGATACGTACACGCGAGGCATATCGAAAAATGGAAAACAACATGTAACTGATAATATAAATATTTGCCAAACAATAAAATAACACTGCATTGATAATTTTGAATAAAAGTTCTAGACAAAAACATCATGATAAACCAGATGCTTACCAACAAATTAAAAAAATATTGTTTTAACTACATAGATAACCCTACAAACCTGTACCTATTTATACTTAGTTCGTTTCTATTTTACTTATTTTCATCCCAATTGACCCCTTTTTCGTTGTTATTTGTACCTGACACGTCCCCAATATCCCCAAAAACAACAGATTTTTACATGTATTCTTATTTTATCAAAAATATTAAAATCAATAACAACTGAGACTTACCTTTAATATATATGATGGTTCAAACACTAAATAACGTTTATAAATCACAGTCGTCTTCTATTATTATCAGATAAATAAAAGAAATCAACGTTTTTAATACTAAAATAATTACCACCACAAGAAGTCAATTTGAAATGCAATTTTTTATAAGTGAGCAGCTATTTTCATGGATATTCAGAGTTGTTTTGTGAACTTTCAACGTTCTACTATTACAGTACAAAAAATAGAAGATTTTGCAACGATAAAAAGATTAATATTGAGCGTCGAAAGATGTTCCTGGTTTTTTCCCTAATCGCCCCATTTTACGGTACCTACCTACATGTACTAAACGTATTATCTATGCGCTGTCATTTGTCAACTTAGGAAGTTCCGCTATGGCTCTCGAATATATTAAGTGTATAATCTATGGCTATGGCGGTCGCACTATTAATAAATAAAAGAATTCAAAAAGTATTCCGAACACATGTTAAATTAGTTAGATCTGTTACTAGTAACCATTCTATAATATTAAATAAACCGCAATTAAGCATAGTATGTAAGCAATGTGCTGTTACGAGCTATCTCAGAGTAAGTTTTCAAAAATTTGTATAATAAATAATTTTATAGTATAGTTTTTTATCATTATTGTTTCATGTACTAAGTGTATTTTTTGTGCTTTTAGTTTTATTCGTCGCCAAGCCCGAACAATCAGGGGGGTCAGGATTCCGCCAAAAATGTTTTGGCGGCAGTGTTGGCAAACAAACCAAAGACTGGGAAAATACCCGTTGGTGAGTGATGAGCTTTATGTAAAATACAAAATTCAGATCCTGAGCAGTCTATTCTTTTTAGATAATTTGTTTTATGCTCGTATTATTCGTTAATTTAGTTGCATTACATAAGTCTGGAACCTGACCTTGTAAACGATGTTTGTTTAAATTCGTCATGGCATTCAAAATGTTTTATATTCCGAAAACCGTAAATTGATTCAATAGTATTGAAGACCGCAACTGTGATAAAATGGCCATGAAACGAAGCAAATTAATGAGGGGTCTTTATTGAAGTTTAATTTAACAATTAAAAGGAATTTCAATTTTTTAAATTTGGTAGAAAAGTGAGATACATAATTTGAATTTGTATTTATTAATTACAGAATGTATCTTACATTTTACCTATATCTTACATACTGTTTGTTTTGTGATGTTGTTTTATAGCTTTGTTATCTCTGTTCCTTTATGATAGCTTATATCAACTTAAATATATATATACTTATTATAATACTTCATTTATTTTTATTCCAAAGAGATTCAAAGATTTTTCTTTCCTCT
Organism: Bombyx mandarina; assembly: GCF_003987935.1. The sequence goes on from NW_021011479.1 coordinate 5,549,034, forward strand.
TATATTGTAATATTACCAGGTTTTTATAATCTATACATATAAATCAAATTGGAGTGTCTGTTTGTAATATTGTAATAAGTGCTTTTTACTACATACATACATACACCAAAATAACATTTTTTACAATTTTTGTGTGTCTGTCTGTTCGGGCTAATCTCTGAAACGGCTGGACCAATTTTGACGAGACCTTCACTGATAGGTAGCTGATGATATAAGGAGTAACTTAGGCTACTTTTTTAGGCTAGCTTCGCCCCGCGGCGTCATTTTGCGGTACGTCAATAACCGCGGGTAACATTGCGTGACTCAGCTACCTATTAATAATAAAATTTAATGTTTCCGAAGCGAAGTGAGGGTGGGTCGCCAGTTAGATATAAACTTTGCTACAAAAAAAAAAAACAAAAATGACACTTTTATTTACTACTTTGTGTTTATTACTAATTACTTGGTTGGAATGCAGTCTCCTTTCCCACATTATTCCTGTAGTCAGCTTCCGCTTGCCTGTCCTTTATGTTGCCTGTTATTGGTTGTCACTTGTAATTTCACATTAGTGTAATCTAGATTTGTAAATGAGTATATATGCATGTAAATAATGTAATGTATAATACATATTAGTTTTGATACTCACTCCAATGTATTATAAATCACAATGACGAACATACAAACATGCACAATTATTGCTCATTTTGAAGCTCAAATTAAATTTTGTTTTTTTGTTCCTATTTAAAATGACAGATATGAGAAAAAATCTATATTAGAAATTTAAATTGCCTACAATTTTTTACTTAAATTGACACCAATATTTGCATGCTCAATCTTAAATGTAAATAAAATATATAAGTAAAACGAGAAATGTTCTTCTGAAATCAGAATTGGTGACAACCTATCCTTGAATATATCCTGAAACACTCCTTTTACTCCTTAGGGGTCCAAAAAAGAGACTGNATATGAGAAAAAATCTATATTAGAAATTTAAATTGCCTACAATTTTTTACTTAAATTGACACCAATATTTGCATGCTCAATCTTAAATGTAAATAAAATATATAAGTAAAACGAGAAATGTTCTTCTGAAATCAGAATTGGTGACAACCTATCCTTGAATATATCCTGAAACACTCCTTTTACTCCTTAGGGGTCCAAAAAAGAGACTGTTTTCACCCAGGTGCATCTGTTTTGTCCCGTGAAGATATAAGCCTGGGTGATACGAAACCTGTTTCCACTGTGGACATGTTCAGGGGCTTGATGGAGTATGTATGGCCTAAGGTGAGAACAGTTTGTATAATTTTAAAATTGTGAGATTAACACAATGACTGCAATATTATTAACTGCTGATATTTCCCGAGCGTTTTGTAGTGTGTAGTGTACTTTATTGAAATGAAGTCTAAAAACTTCTCATTATTATTATTTTCGTAGCTTTAGTAAGTAGTAAATTGCTCACCTGACTGTGATTTGTCACTACTGTATGTTAGATTAGTTGAGTTGAGTTGAAAGTAAATTATGCCTTTTATTTTAAAAAATGTGTAAGTGCTTACTTGCATCTTGTATATTCACGATTTTAACATTACATTTGATAGTTTTTTCCTAATTCTAATGAATATGAAATTTCTTATTTGGCTTAGGTCCATGGAGTAGGGCGAATACACAGATTATTAAAAATGTTACAGGATAACCAAGCCATCCGGAATCGTGTAACACTGTCCCTGTCACTCCTGTTTGGTGCGAAAGTGATGAATGTGACGGTGCCATTCCTTTTTAAATATGCTGTGGACGAAGTGAACCAAGTGGCGACGACACCGGCCGGAGACGCGCTGCTCGGCATGGCCACTGTGCCGCAGGCGCTAGGAACAACAGCTTTCAGCTTATTGGTAGGATGTAAGTATAATAGATGATTTTTTGATTTTGAATGATTAAAATTAGATTAAACATGAAGAACTATTTAAAAATAATTTTATCCCTATCCTGTCTGTTTTTGTCATAAAACAGTGAAGCGTTCCCAGATTCAACCATGGACAACTATTACATAATACAATTTAGATTTCGACGTCACATCCTTCAGTGAGCGGCTTATACAAAATTGTAAAAACATGTTTGTTGGAGAAGACACAATTATTAACACCATCGTAAGATATCATAGGGGCGAATAGGGTGATTGAGTTAAGAGAAATATTGAGTACACCAATCACGTTTGTTGTCTTTGAATAATTAAAAAATCTTCTCTTGACGTTAGCAAACGAAAACGAATGACAGTTCTTAGGACGGAGGCACCGCCCTTCAAGAAGGCTGGTTGGTAAGTAAGTGGCGTCTACGCGCCTCCATCGGCTAGGCTCTGGTGCAGCACGAAGCTAGCTGAGTTCCGATGATACCGNAAGAGAAATATTGAGTACACCAATCACGTTTGTTGTCTTTGAATAATTAAAAAATCTTCTCTTGACGTTAGCAAACGAAAACGAATGACAGTTCTTAGGACGGAGGCACCGCCCTTCAAGAAGGCTGGTTGGTAAGTAAGTGGCGTCTACGCGCCTCCATCGGCTAGGCTCTGGTGCAGCACGAAGCTAGCTGAGTTCCGATGATACCGCAATCGTGTTGCCATTTTTTATTTTTTTTATTTTTTTATTGCTTAAATGGCAGGATGGTGGTACCTACCCATGCGGACTCTCAAGAGGTCCTACCACCAGCCGAGTTCTGTCACGTCTCTGGAATCGTGCTGCGTTTCGTTTAGCTACTCCTAGATGTTCGTTGAATGTATTTGCAGACGGGCTGGCGCGCGCCACGGCGGCCGGCTTCAACGAGCTGCGCAACGCCGTGTTCGCGCGCGTCGCCCAGCACTCCATCCGCCGCCTCGCCTGCAACGTCTTCACGCATCTGCACAACCTGGACCTCGGCTTCCATCTCGGCAGGCAGACCGGGGCCCTGTCCAAGGTTATTGTTGTATTTCATTCATTTATCTGAAAATATTAATTAAAAATACTTAATTTAAAAAATGATTGCTCTAAAAACAGTCTTCTGCACATCATATCATATCGAGGACTGCTCATTAATAGCCTTTGCACTTGGGAGGAAAAAATTGTAATGATATATAATGTATGTCTGATGATTATGTGTTAGGTTTTTAAGTTACTAACATAGATTATAAGTAAATCTTACTAATAAAATAGTATGGTTTTTGTTTAAAAACTGAAATAAAGTATTAATAAATAATAAAAATAAAATAAAATATATTTTTCAATATAATAGATTTAAATTTCAACAATATGGCAACCCTGCGAATTTATTCATATTATTATACACATATCGATTGTGCTGTGCTGGGTGAGAGCAAAGTAGGGCAACAACTGCCTATGCAGTCACACAGCTGAATCATCTTCATTTCATTTCATTTCACTCCATATTATCACTTTTCATAAAATTAAGAATATGACTTAAAACAAGACATGACTTAATGGTCTTAGTTACCAGGTCATAAAATCCCTTAAAAACACAGCTGCATAGAAGGGTTGCTCCTTCTGACGAGAGTTGCTTGTAGACTGAATCACGTTAAGTCCAGCTCATGTGACTGCAGGATCCTTACTAGTCGTGAAGTCACTGTGACCCACACTGCAAGTATCACTGGTGTTCCGTGGCAGCTGCAAATCTTTGTCTCCAATCTAACAAGGCGTTTGTGTTCCAGACAATAGACCGGGGGTCGAGGGCCATAAACTTTGTCCTTTCGGCCATGATTTTCAACGTTGTACCGACCATATTCGAGCTCACATTGGTGTCTACTATACTGGGAGTCAAGGGAGGACTTGCTTTTGCGGGTACGTCATGCACTTTATCGGCAAACTATAAATAAGATGACACGCTGAACTTTTTACCGTGCGTCATTGATAAAACTGCTGTACTCATTTTTAATACGCTTTTATTAGCTTCAGACGTATGTATGTATGTTTGTAACGGAATCTTTGAACCTGATTTTGACCCCCTTTAAAACGTCGGATTAACTCGAAATTTGGTATACTTATTAAGGACCGATGACAATAATTATTATTGTCAATGTAATGTTTCAATATTAAAAAAAAAAGGAAAAATTTGAAATTCAACTAAAAAATTAAAAATAAATAATAGCTTAAAAAAACTAACATAGTACGCTATTATAGAAAATCCAACTAAAAAATAGAAAATAAATTTTAATAAATTTGAATTGCAGCATTGTTGATCTCCACAAGCTACAGTGACTGTTCACTATTAAGATCATATCGCAGTTCACTTGTGAAGGCAAAAAATGAATCTAAAGTACATCTATAGATTGTAATTTACTGCAGTTTCGGTGTGGAGAAAAACTAACCGGAACAATTCAAATGCTGAGCTAGTTCAATAGTAATATACGTTAGAGATACTAATATAAAGCTGAAGAGTTTGTTTGTTTGAACGCACTAATATCAGGAACTACTGGTCCGATTTGAAAAATTATTTCAGTGTTCATTTATCGAGGAAGGCACATCACACTAAAGAATGTTTCAAAATTGAGGTTTTTTTTTCCTTTTGAGAGCTTCCGCTGCGTGCGCTGCAGAAACGGTTAAAGTTTCGCTAAAATAATGCATGACAGAATTGTTCCCCTTTAAAAGATTAGATCTAGAAAAAAGTCCGCGATAGCATAATATGTCTATATGTTAAGGTTGGCTCACTATAAGATTTTTTATGCTAACCAAATTTGTTCTAAAATATAGCATTATTTGTAAACTATACCCTCAGACACAGTCGACTGAGTTTCTCGCCGGATCTTCTGAGTGGGTTGCGTTTCCGATCCGGTGGTAGATTTTGCAAAGCACGGCTCTTGCAAGGGTTCGTGTTAGTAACATCATCCGGTTAGAGCCCCGTGAGCTCACCTACTAGTTAAGGCGACGCCGATCAGCTTAGGTAGAAAAAAAAATATGCAAAGTATTCGACGCGGACGAAGTCGCGGGCAAAAGCTAGTAGTAATATGCGTTAGATTAGTTGTGTCTGCGCGCGCAGGGCTGGCGGTCGGCTGCGTGGGCGTGTACGCCGCCTTCACGCTCGCCATCACGCAGTGGAGGACGCAGTTCCGCGTGCGCATGAACCGCGCGGAGAACCAGGCCGGCAACACCGCCATCGACTCGCTCATCAACTACGAGACCGTCAAGGTGACTGCCCTGCACGCGGCCCGTGGACCTCAGCACTGCCGAGCCCTACTCTCCACAAGCTGCGTTTGAAGAAGCATATGTTATAGCGCTTGGGAAACACTAGAAGGAGAGCGTATTCCAAAGTTGGGTGGTATGGTATAAAAAATCTGAAAACGCACTATGGATGAACGCAGTGGAGCAATTAGTGAGGCTTAGTGGTGTTTTGTTAAAACTAATGTTCGCAAAAGCTATAGAAATTCGACCATAAAACTTACTGGTTATAGGACCTTTTGTGAGTCCGCCTATTTCTGCCGTCAACCAGTAATACGTTTCAGTTTGAAGGGCGGGGCAGCCGTTGTAACTATACTTGGGACCTAAGAACTTATATCTCAAAGTGGGTGGCGGCATTTACGTCGTATATGTCTGTGGGCTCCAGTAACCACTTAACAGCAGGTGGGCTGTGAGCTCGTTCACGCATTTAAGCAATTATTTATAAATAAAGATAACGGTTTTGTGTCCGTCACAGTACTTCAACAACGAGCGCCACGAGCTCGAAAAGTACGACGCCAGCCTGCGCCAGTACGAGAGCGCGTCCCTCAAGACGGCGTGGAGCCTCGCCGCGCTCAACTTCGGACAGCACGCCATCTTCAGCGCCGGACTCAGCCTCGTCATGCTGCTCGCCGCGCGGGAGATAGCCGCCGGTACGTCGCCGCACCCCCGCCCCAACCCCCGCCCCAACACCCCCCGCCGCACCCCCGCGCACGTGTTGCTAGTGTTCCAACTACAGCAACGCTTCGCACTATCGAGCACTCTCAAAAGTACTGCTCTCGCGTGATACTCGCAATCGATACTAACTCAGTGACAGACCTCAGTAAACCTTTATTGTTGAAAAAACTTGTAAGGCTTTCGTTTCGTCGTAGTTTCTTGGAAATAATCAAAGTTAATTCAAATTAGGCTAAAAAAATTAATATAAGTACGGATGAAGGTACAAAATTCTTTTTTCTTCTATATTCCAAATTTAAAATGTGAATACAATTTCATTTATAAAATTCGAATCTGTAAACAAATTTATTTTACAGGAATCTTTGTAACTTTTGTAACCAGCGGTAGGCAGCGGCTTGGCTCTGCCCCTTGCATTGCTGAAGTCCACGGGCGACGGTAACCACTCACCATCGGGTGGACCGTATGCTTGTCTGCCTACAAGGACATTAAAAAAAACATTGCAATAGTTTGATCGAATCATTATCATGAACTTAGCGCACTCTGCTGATGCATTTGAAAACTAATTCACATTCCAATTAAGCTTCAGCATAATTCGGCATTGTGTGCCGGCACTGAGTCGGATTATGCTCTGTAATTGAAGAAGTAGCAATAACGCCGTGTGTTGCACCGCGCCGCAGGTAACATGACGGTGGGCGACTTGGTGATGGTGAACGGTCTCCTGTTCCAGCTGTCCATCCCGCTCGGCTTCCTGGGCTCCGTGTACCGGGAGGTGCGCCAGGCGCTCGTCGACATGCAGACCATGTTCACGCTCATGACCGTGCAGTCCCGGATCAAGGTGCGTCGCGCCCCCCACCGTCCCCCAATATTGAACGCAATATAAATAACTAGCGACCCGCCCTTGCTTCGCTTCAGAAACATTTTTATTATTAATAGCAGAGTTTCGCGATCCTACCCGCGGTTATTTTCGCCGCCCCGGGGCGGAGCTAATCCAAAAAATGTTAGCCTAAGTTACTCTTTAGATCATCAGCTATCTATCAGTGAAAGTCTCGTCAAAATCGGTCCAGCCGTTTGTAGTAAAAAGCGGTTATTTCAATATTACAAACAGACACTCCAACTTTATTTATATGTATAGCTAACGCAATATAAATAATAATGCAGGCTAAAGCATTCTTGAATGCATCGTCTCTATATGAAGACGATTTATTACTAAAAGCGCGGCAGAACAGATTTGGCTTGAGCAGCGGAAACACACATCGTTTGTACTATTTTTTTTATAAAATAAACTCAGTGCCAGTCACAGTTTCCTTTTTTTAAAAGAGCTGGATCCACCGCCCCCCACCCCTCTCCGTCCCTGGCAACTAATCCCGCCGCGAATTGTTCCAGGAGATACAGAAAGCTCCGCCGCTGGTCGTGGACAGTAGGACGGCCACGATAGAGTTCAGAGACGTGAACTTCAAGTACGTGAACGGGAAGCCGATATTCAACAACCTCAGCTTCTCGATCCCGGCCGGCGCCAAGATCGGCATCGTGGGCGGCTCGGGCTCCGGGTGAGTCCACACACTCGATACTAACACTACACGGCTTCAGTCTGCACAAGTGAAATAAGATAAAAAAATTGAACACCTGAGATAGGCACATGGTTATCAGTAACTTGCTGTGCAGTGAGGGGCCGCACGCTCCACTACTCGAACCGCTTGTCGCATCTGAAGTCGTCGTGGCCTAACGGATAAGACGTCCAGTGCATTCGTATGTAGCGATGCACCGGTGTTCGAATCTCGGGCGGGTACCAATTTTTCTAATGAAATACATACTCAACAAATGTTCACGATTGACTTCCACGGTGAAGGAATAACATCGTGTAATAAAAATCAAACCCGCAAACTTATAATTTGTGTATTTACTGGTGGTAGGACCTCTTGTGAGTTCGCGCGGGTAGGTACCACCACCCCACCTATTTCTACCGTGAAGTAGTAATGCGTTTCGGTTTGAAGGATGGGGCAGCCCTTGTAACTATACTAATATCTTAGAACTTATATCTCAAGGTGGGTGGTGCATTTACGTCGTAGATGTCTATAGGCTCCAGTTAACCATTTAACACCAAGTAGGCCGTGAGCTCATCCACAAACCTAAGAAATAAATAAAAAAAAGAATGGCCACCAAATAAAACTCATTAAAATATTGTCGACAGAAAATCCACAATGGTCCGACTGTTGTACCGATTCTTCGAACCGCAGTCCGGGAACATATTCATCAACGGACAGAACATCCGGGACGTGGACCTGGTTAGCTTGAGGAAGGCCATCGCAGTCGTTCCGCAGGTGAGCCAAACATGTTTCTGCGTCGATCTGTTATATCCCTAGCCTGTATAGACTAATGCTTACCGAACACCTTACTCAGCGTAAGCCCTCTCAGTGATCCCAGTGATTTCATGAGAATATTACAGTCTCAGTTGGGGTCAAATATTCATTGAGGTTTTTTTTCTTGCTTAGATGGGTGGACGAGCTCACAGCCCACCTGGTGTTAAGTGGTTACTGGAACCCACAGACATCTACAGCGTAAATGCGCCACCCACCTTGAGACATAAGTTTAAGGTCTCAAGTATAGTTAAAACGGCTCCCCTACCTTTCAAGCCGAAACGCATTACTGCTTCTCGGCAGAAATAGGCAGGGTGGTGGTACCTACCCGCGCGGACTCACAAGAGGTCCTACCACTTGTGAGACGTTTACCAATTTTCCTCTCTATATCCAAATTCTTTTATTATAATTAGTTATTCATTATAAATATTGTGTAGTGTCGAATAAATCCTTTTTTTAAAAGAGTTCGGCCTTCTCACTACTAACAGATCACAACCAACTTTTAATTTCAAATCCGATAACGTAAGCAACACGTAAGGGGATAAAGCCGGGGTCAATGATGCGACAATACAAACGAACCTTTATATTTGATTTTTTTAAGGGATTTTATGACCTGGCAACTAAGACCTTTAAGTCATGTCTTATTTTAATTTACATTCTTATTTTTATGAAAAACTAGTTGACCCGGCAGACTTCGTAATGCCTCAATATATGAATAAAAGACGTAAACTTTTTTATAAAATAAATTTAAAACAAACAAGGAATCCGTCCGACGGAGGACACATCAAAGGGAAAACAAAATTGTTATTTTTAATTAATTTCGAGCATTTTCATATTTATCTACCTTTTAAATCTTCTCTGGACTTCCACAAATCATTCAAGACCAAAATTAGTCAAAACGGTCCAGCCGTTCTCGAGTTTTAGCTAGACTAACGAACAGCAATTCATTTTTATATATTATATAGATTATGATAAGGAGTAAAACGAAATGAAATGAAGATGATTAATTTCAGATATTAATCCACTGGGATGAAATAAAATGAAATGAAATGAGATGAGATGATATGGAATGAAATATAATCTCAGTAAAATGTTGGTCTTTTACTGAGATTTTTTCAGTGGACTTTTTGGAGGATCCCGAGAAGTTACGTCCGGTGGCTTTGTTTCATTTTCCCACATTTGTGCACTTTCACAGATATTAAACAGTTAATAAACCACCGTTATTACACATTTAAACCTGAAGAAACACTAAATAGACAAAATAAAACAAATCACACAACTTCAGTCCTCGCGTTTCCGCCAAAAAGTCCCTTTATATTTGAAGTTCGTGAGTGTAGGTAATGAGAAAGTGTGTGTTCCAGGACTGCGTGCTGTTCCACGACACGATATTCCACAACCTGCACTACGGAGACCTGAGCAAGTCCCGGGAGCAGGTGTACGCCGCCAGCAGACTCGCCGAGCTGCACGACGCGGTGCTCACCTGGCCCAAGGTTAGGGTTTTTTGGAATAAGTTTTAAGTTTAGTACAAGTAAGCATTAAAGTTTATAATATTGAAATTTAAAAAAAATGCATTAATACTGGTTTGTTTAATACATATAATTGAATAATTTTTGAAACGAAGTTCCTTATGGGACGATGCGGAGGGGTACCCTAACCGGGAAAAACGTCCGTAACGTAAAATTTTTATTAGTAAATTATCATTCATTGACCACGATCACAGCGTTCGTTTGCGCAATACACTAACTCTTATGCAAACAACCGTGAATGAAGTGTACCACAATAAGTTCGCACGTTACCGAATGACCGTGGGTTGTTGCGAAACCTCCAGTTTTATTTTCTTTATATCTCGAATAGAACTTAAAATTAATATTTTTATAATAAGGAACTTCGTTCCTATCCGTTGTCCCACGACACCATACATCTTTTTCTTAATCCAGTAACAAGTGGTTCATGAAATTTGCAATTAAATGAACGTGTAGGGAAATGATACCCCGCTCACTAGGCAGTTTTAGTAATAAGCTTTTTACGTTAGTTAGTGATTAACGTGCAGCGATTCAACGTTCGACTGACATGATTATACATGTACAGTACCAGACAATGAATATTGCACATCGACTTTTGGAAAGAAACAATCTGTTAATTTCGTAATTGTAGTGTAGTACTTAAGTGACGTCAATTGTTGTTGAAACGCTAGTTTAAGTTGTTAATGTTTGGCGTGCGACAGAGATAGCACTCTAAGAAGCCGAAATTAGCCGATTTTCTTATTCCAAAAGTCGATGTGCAGTATTTATCGCCGGGTACTGTAATTATATTTAGTGCTTTATTGATCACTCCGATGAATTTCCAATGGACAACACAATGGAGTAAAGCTGTTGTATTCTTTGTACGAAGAGCACCGCTGCTTGAGATACAGGTTTTATTACCTAGATCAAGCACAGATGCAAATTATGATTGTTTTTCTACTTCTATGTTAATAATAAATAAATAAAAACTTACCCTCATTTGAAGTATTCAGGAAGGCATTAAAAAAGCACTTTTTTTTTTATTGCTTAGATGAGTGGACGAGCTCACAGCCCACCTAGTGGTAAGTGGTTACTGGAGCCCATAGGTATCTACGACGTAAATGCGCCACCTACCTTGAGATATAAGTTCTAAGGTCTCAGTATAGTTACAACGGCAGCCCCACCCTTCAAACCGAAACGCATTACTGCTTCACGGCAGAAATAGGCAGGGTGGTGGTACCTACCCGTGCGGACTCACAAGAGGTCCTACCACCAGTATCTATCGATTTAGTATTACTTATATGTATTTCATTATACATGTACGTGTATATATATGCTTATGTTATTTATGTGTGTAATTGTGTATGTATATAGTCTGATATATTATGTATTAGTGTTTTTATTTATTATTGTTACTATTATTGTTATTGTGTATTGTATCAATAAGTAAATTGATTAAATTGTAATCTTCTACACAACTAAGTTAAAAAAAAATTATTAACCATAGTAAATAACCTCACAACAAACTTGAGAAATGCAAGGATTAGGTTGGATTTACGAATCGAGGGTCCCGGCTGTGTTCCAGGGCTACGAGACGGAGGTCGGCGAGCGCGGCCTGAAGCTGTCCGGGGGCGAGAAGCAGCGCGTGGGCATCGCGCGCGCCATCCTCAAGGACGCGCCGCTGCTGCTGCACGACGAGGCCACCTCCAGCCTCGACTCCCTCACCGAGCACGTGAGCACCGCGCCCCTACACTACGCCTCTACACTACGCCCGCTAACTCATATTAATAATTAGAGGTCGGAGTGGGTAGATTGATTTAAGGTCGTTGACGTCAAACGTAGAGGATAATATGGATATGCCTCCAAAATACCGGAACTTCATATTTATTGTGATATTTCTTCAAGAAATTTGAAATTAACATGAATCTGTGTTTAAGGTAAAAAACGTATTAATAATATTAATCTACGCTACCAGTGCTAGCTAATGGTGAAAGAAATTAGTATTTTATTTTATACAAAAACACCTTGGAATAGTTACAGCGTATTTTGCCCCTTTCTGTTGAATTAGAAATGACGCTTGTCAGTATGAGACAAAACCTAGATAGGGCTTTTTGTTACTTTATCTCATAAATATAGATATTGTATCCGAGGAGGATTAAAAAAATTTTTTTTTTTCAAATACAAAGAAAACATTATGGATAAAATGGCATGTCCATATTATAATATCTTGACGTAGTATATAAAATCAATCTACCTACTCCGACCACTGCTAATAATACAATTAGCCGAGCCCAAGAAATCGCGACATTTACTTGACCGATTCCATAAATGCCACTAAAATGCTACCAATGCAAGCTGAGAAAGTAAAAATATAATAATAATAAAATAAAAAACTAGCATATAAACTCATAGCTACTGTATATTACTTAGCCAAAAGCCGGTACCTATATAAAGTTCTACCGGCTCTGTCTACAGACCCAACTGAGAAAGGGGAAACCTATGAACAATAAAAATAATAAAATCGTTTATTGCCTTTCACATTAATCCAGATTAATACATTTAGATTAAAAAAAAGAATAGAAAAACAAAAGGCAAAAGCAGGTTGCTCAGCTAATGCTATTCAGTGTAGATGAAGTGAACAGTGCTGATTCTCAGTCACCCCCGTTCCCCTTTGGTTTATTGTGAGATTCAATGCTAGGTACGTGTACGTGTGTACAGACTTAAACAGTGGTTTTACTGGTGGTAAGACCTCTTGTGAATTCGCGCGGGTAGGTACCACCGCTCCGCCTATTTCTGCCGTGAAGCAGTAATGCGTTTCGGTTTGAAGGGTGGGGTAGCCGTTGTAACTATACTGAGACCTTATAGCTTATATCTCAAGGTGGGTAGCGCATTTACGTCTTAGATGTCTATGGGCTCCAGTAACCACTTAACACCAGGTGGGCTGTGAGCTCGTCCACCAATCTAAGCAATTAAACTATAATACAATAAAACAAAACAAAAATTAAACGGTGAACCCGAATACAAAACATATTTAAATAAGCATACGTAACAACAACAAGCTTTGGGTAGTGTACAACGAAACAACAAAGAAAATAAAATCTATATATATATATATATAAATGAATTTCTGTTCGTTAGTCTCGCTAAAACTCGATAACGGCTGAAGCGATTTGGCTAATTTTGGTCTTCAATTATTTGTGGAAGTCCAGAGAAGGTTTAAATGGTAGATAAATATGAAAATAATAAATGAAAATAACAATGTTGTTTTCTCATTGATGTGGCGGACACATCGGACGGATTCGTTTTGTTTGTTTTAAGTGTATTTTTATACAAAAGCTTGGGTCTTTTATTTATTGATTGAGGCACTACGAAGTCTGCCGGGTCAGCTAGTAAATCTTAAAAGAACAACAATGTCCAGGCGATCCTGCAAGCGTTGAAGGCAGCGACGGTCGGGAAGACGTCGATCTGCATCGCGCACCGCCTCTCCACCGTGGCCGACGCCGACGAGATCCTCGTGCTGGAGCGCGGCGCCATCAGCGAGCGCGGCTCCCACCACCAGCTCGTCGCCAACCCCTCGTCCCTGTACTACAAGCTCTGGGAGAAACAGAACCAACATCCCTTATCCAAGTGATCAAGAACCTCAGCCGCCGACACTGCGACCACATGTTTTTTTTTTATTGCCCTTGTAGGCATACGAGCACACAGCCCACCTAATGGTGAAAGGTTACCGTCGCCCATGGACTTCAGCAATGCCAGGGGCAGAGCCAAGCCGCTGCCTACCGTCTCAAGAATTGACGACGTTCGCGTTGTTACGGGCTCGTGAAACCACTCAGTACAAGGTGGCTCGTGAAATCGTGCGCCCATTCATCATCAGAAAACGTTTTAAACTTCAACCTGGAGACTGTTACCATTTACTAATCAAAATTAGTTTATAGTGAAATTGTTGACAAACTCCTTTGTTGGAGTGGGGAGGATATTTTTGTTCGATAGTCGATTTTTCATATTTTATTTAAACGAAAAATCAATCGTGAGATGTTTAACTGTAATGTGCTACAATTCACTAATAAAACAACATTTTTCTTGGAATTCATAAAACATGAATTTATAAAAATATGATTATCGTGTAGTTATAAAATAAAAGTTAGTTAATGTGAATGCATCTTTAAATCGACTTTGTAATTGTTGATGTAATTATTTTGTTTTTGATGTAATCCGTCTCGATATTATTAGTGTTATATTTTATTATTTTGCGTTACTATTGTTGATAGAAGTTTTTTAAACACATACAGTTATTATTTTGTAGCGACAATATAATAAAGATGTAAAGGAATCTTTGTAACTAACAAACGTTTTGCTTCGAAACAGAAATATTCGATAAAATATATACAATCGGATCTTTGTTATAATAAACCAAATTAAAGAGAACATTACAGTCACTACCTTTTAAGATCTCTAAATTAAAATACATAAACAAGAAAATAATAGTAATCTTAATTTTGGTGCGCGGTTACAAATAAAAACGCTAGAACTTCATGGCCCGCACTAACGCAACATTCGAACTAAGAGAACCTAGAGTTGGGACACGCCCGAAAAATATCGATATCGATTTCTGATAATTGTCACTTTTAATCTATTATTGAATTATGTATTTTTTTTATTTTTGTTCTGTTCCGAATAATGCTATTAAAAAAATCAATCATCGGACTCGTTAAAAAACTTATATGTGCAATTCACACGTAGAAGTGTAACTTTTTGTGGTATTTTATTTAATTTTCTTGCGGATTAAGTGTTTTACAAATATAGCTTGTATTTTTTTAGTGTCACTTTTTATTTTCATTGAATTTTAAATCACAAAGGCGCCAAAGAACTTTTCATTTCAGTTATGAAATGAGAGATGAAATATTGTCGGTTCGCTTGGCTCGTGAATTATCGACTCTTATATATCCACGTATAAAACAATACGTAATGTGATGAAAATTGTTAAAGTATGCTCATTGTTAATAGAGATATGGTGTACAGTATCTGTTGATTAAGAAGTATATTTTGTTAAATAACAAACTGGTTGTTTTATTTTGGTGCTAAAAAAATTACGACTTTTTTGTTGACTTGAATATTAACAGATGATGCGTAATAGAGGAGGACGCACGTACGCGACCTGTGGGACTAGTGCGAGTTATTTAACGTTCTCGATAGCGTAAAAGTTAACTCAAATTTGAATGAAGTTGGAACAGCGCCCCTAGCGGAAAACGCAGGCAAACTTTCCAACTCCATACAAATTTGAGTTAACTTTTACGCTATGGAGAGCGTTAAAAAAACTCGCCCTAAGCACACCGGTATTGTGTATGGTAAGTACGTATTCACAACACTAGGAGTATTTTATCGACAACTCTGTTTCAGAGTATAGAGACTATGAAATACGTACCTAACAAATGTTCATCACTCAATCACATCGCGTAATAAAAATCAATCTCGGAAAAATTTTATTTGCGTAATTACTGGTGGTTAGACCTCGCGTGAGTCCGCGCGGGTAGGTACCACCACTCCGCTTATTTCTGCCGTGAAGCAGTATGTAATGCGTTTCAGTTTGAAGGGCGGGGCAACCGTTGTACTGTTAAAACTGAGATTTAGAACTCATATCTCGAGGCGTGTAGCGCGCATTTACGTTGTCGATGTCTACGGGATCCGGTAACCACTTCACACGAGCCGTGAGCTCGTCTATCCATCTCAAGGTGGCTGACGCCAGAATACGATTTAATCGTAGCGATAAAAAGACCCATCTAAGCAATAAAAAAAAACGGACGATGGGGGCACTGTGTTATCCCGTCATCTGAGTCGGATGCATATTGCGAATTGTATCTCAACAGGGAAAGCTGATATGATGTTGAATTGAAAATCTCACTTTGTAGTTGTAGTATGTATTTTTATGACCATTTTACTAAAAAAACTTCCCATTCATCAAAAAGTATCTTATATTATTATTTGTTTTTAATCCTTTTTTTAAAAAGTAAATTTAATAAGATTTTAATTATTATATACTTATAATAATAGTAATTTTATTTAATTATAATAATAGTAATAATTAGAGATTGGGAAGTAAAAAAAAAAAAAAAAAAATAGTGCAGCTACTTCGCCCTGTTCAAGAAAAAGCAAAACCATTAAAGTATGTACACTAAACATTGTGTGCATATTAAAATGTTTTTGCAAAACTTAATCCGATCTTGTCTCCGATTTAGAGATAAATGATTTTTCGAGGCTCATAAATAGACATCGTTTCTGTCAAAATTGGACATAACAATCCCGGGCAAAATATTTAAAATTGCTCACATAAAAAAAAAAAACTGGCTTTAATCAGAATTGCGCTACCGACATTTAAAAGATAGAAAGAGCACATTTGAGTCTTGTTGATCTCAGATAAAACATGAAAGTAAATATGTGTAGGTATAATTGAATATATATTATAATTGAAATATATAATTTAATATGGTATATAAGGAATAAATATATAAGGAGTATCCCTGCAACCTTCCGAGAGTATTGGGATACTTGGGGTCGATGGGGTCGATTTCGAGCGATGTCCAATTTCGGAGTCATTAGGAAGGCAAAGCCAAGTTGGCGTCCAAAATACTGGGAGTCCTCAACACAGCGAAGCGGTACTGCACGCCTGGATAAAGACTTTTGCTTTATAAAGCACAAGTCGGGCCTCGCGTGGAGTACTGCTCCCATCTCTGGGCCGGGGCTCCCAAATACCAGCTTCTTCCATTTGACTCCATATAGAAGAGAGCCGTTCGGATTGTCGATAATCCCATTCTCATGGATCGTTTGGAACCTCTGGGTCTTCGGAGGGACTTCGGTTCCCTCCATATTTTATACAGTATGTTCCAAGGGGAGTGCTCTGAGGAATTGTTTAAGATACCACCATCTCGTTTTTACCATCGCACCGCCCGCCACCAGAGTAGAGTTTATCCATACTACCTGGAGCCACTGCGGTCATCCACAGTGCGCTTCCAGAGATCTTTTTTGCTACGTACCATCCGGCTTAGGAATGAGCTCCCCTCCACGGTGTTTCTCGAGCGCTATGACATATTCTTCTTCAAACGAGGCTTGTGGAGAGTACTTAACGGTAGGCAGCGGCTTGGCTCTGCTCCTGGCATTGCTGAAGTCTATGGGCGATGGTAACCACTTACCATCAGGTGGGCCGTATGCTCGTATGCCTACAAGGGCAATAAAAATAATAATAATATCTGCCTATTATTTATCCAGCTAGGAACAAAATAGTTCAGAACGCTTAGTGAAACCAAAGAGAATTAGTTCGACCAATCGATCGCCCTGGCAACGTCAATCACAACAAATTGCGAATTAATAAAAAATAGTATTTGAGC
The DNA here is from genome assembly GCF_003987935.1 of Bombyx mandarina. Next base: position 5,566,112 of record NW_021011479.1, read on the forward strand.
CTCTTTCGTTGAACTCATTTTTACGTCATAATTTGCTATTCTCAAATTCTCAAATATAATGTACTTTTGAGTTAAAAAAGAATGTCTGTATTGAGTTTGATACCTGAAGACAAAAAACGGGAAAATAGGTAAGTCTGAAAAACGATCAAAGTGAAACTAAAGTCAAAGAAATAGGATGGATGAAGTTTTCCACTGGGTCGCAGCTACCTTTTTTTAGGATAGGTCCAGCAGTTGACGCCTTGCTGTTTCCATGAAAGTGATGGTCCAATTATTCTATCGTTTATAGGAATAGTGAGGTACCTAATAAAAGACGCAAGAAACTATTTGTATGTGATAACTATTTATGTTTGGTTAGTGTATCAAACAAATTATTTTTGACAATCGTATTTGGATGCCTGAAGTAACTTTGAAGTGGCGTATAATTTATATTCTCACTAGTTTAATACTATTGATGTAAAAATCAATTGAAAATTATTATAAAATCTCAACCTTGTTTATTCCACGCTAAATATTTCTACTTAAGAGAAGAAGAAAAAATCACAGCTTTCCAAACTTTAGGGCCCATCTTCAAGGTTGCATCACAATGCAGTGTGTCACTATCAGTTATCGCTTTCTCAGATGCTAAAAACTAATTTTAAATACAATTGTTCTGAAGTGAATAAAATACACTAAACTCATTGTGTGCTAATAGTGTATAAATTAGCAGCTTCACTTTCCAATAGGATCTAGCGTTCAACGACCTTGACTTTGAAATCCTTGAATCGAAAACAATAGTACGTTCAGTAACAATACGTCATTTATACCTCGCTCAGACCCATGTCACTCGCCAGTAAGCGGCTCTGGCGTCCTCTGGTTTTATGCCCGTGTACTTGCATAATTACTTTACAAAGGGTATTTCTATTCTGTTCTGTCAGCTGTACCTATTACAGAGGTCGCGGGTTTCATCATGGACATGTGTCAGTACCGATATGTTCGTTTTTTTTTATAGTTAAAGACATGAAGCGTGTTCCCGACTGATCGCAGTTTGTTAGGATAGTTTTAAAATGTGAAGGTATTTTTAAATCACCGGCTCATTTGTCAAACTCGGCTAGAGTATAGGAAAACGGAAATAATATTGGTAGAGGCCCAAACCATATGACTCTTTATATGAGAGTCAAACATGAAACTGCCGGACTAAAAACGCTTCTTATGAAGCCGCGTTAAAATCCTAAAAGTATTCAAATATAATGGACAAAATTTATAAAATGTATGCTGTGCAAGGATACGATACTGTGTAAATTATGAGCAAATTAGTGTTTCAGTCAGAGACAGCGGCGCTTTAGAGCCCCTACCATTGACCATTGCTTACAAGTGATCACTTACCACATTAGGCAGGTTATATAATTAAACAAAAATCTACGTTTCATAACCGTAACAGATTTTTTTTTATTGCTTAGATGGGTGGACGAGCTCACAGCCCACCTGGTGTTCAGTGTTTACTGGAGTCCATAGACAACTACAACGCAAATGCGCCACCCAGCTTGAGACATAACTTCTAAGGTCTCAGTATAGTTACAGCGGTTGCCTCACCCTTCAAACCGAAACGCATCACTGCTTCACGCCAGAAATAGGCAGGGCGGTGGTACCTACCCGTGCGGACTCACAAGAGGTCCTACCACCAGATTTTAATTATCTGATTGCGGTGATAGCCACGTTCCATTGAATGACCTAATAAGTATTATAAATAGTCATTGGTTTGCCCATTACACGAATTCTGAGACTTCCAGTACAATAGGTCGAAAAGTTATTCCTGTATCTTCTCTAGGAAGGAGTCCTTGGAGACCGTGTACAGCAGCGGTTCCCGTTTGACATTATTGAGTAAGAGGAAGAGGCACAATCTAGCAACGGAAATGTCGAACCACTCGATCGCCAGCAAGGACCGTTACGTCACCCAGCGAGTGCTCTCCGCGAAGACGCATAGAGTCAAACAACTGCAGAATCAGTTGGCTGACGCGCATTATCATTTACAGGTAATTGAATTTTACCGTCTCACGTGAGTACGTCTCTCGGCTATTTCTGACGTACACGATATACGATACACGATTAAGGCGGATATATTCAAAAATTATATCGAGTAATTTTGTTGAAGTCGACGTGGCCTAAAGGATAAGGCGCCCGGTGCATTCGTATGTAGCGATGCATCGGTTATCTAATTTCACCGACAGGTACCAATTTTTTCAATGAAATACGTACTCGACAAATGTTCACGATTGACTTCCACGGTGAAGGAATCGTGTAATAAAAATCAAACTGTACTAAAATGTTAAATGTCTTGGTTCGTAGTGATTGATGGATCTTCATTCTCGGCCTTCCGTATTATGAATAATAATTATACAACAGTACCTACTTGTTTACGTTTTGCAGGAACTGAGCAATGAGAACAGGGTCCTTAGAGCGATGCAAAAGAAGCAAGAGATCGCTTTACAGAGGTTTGTTAATTACCCGCTTATCTATTTGACTTTTATCGTCTAATCATACCCGATCCTGTGGACCGAATGGTGAACAGTCGACATCGCCTTAAAAATGTAATTACAGATCCTCCTGATCCATTAACGGTGGTTTTAGGTACCTCAAGCACCGGTCACCGTTCTGGATAGGGTTAGGCAAGTAAATTAATCCATAGACTCAGCCCACTGAGTTTCTCGCGGGATTTTCTCAGTGGGTCGCGTTTCCGATCCGGTGGTAGATTCTGCGAAGCACTTCTCTTGCTAGGGCTAGTGTTAGCAACACTTCCTGGTTTGAGTCCCGAGAGCTCACCAACACGCTAGGGTTACGCTGATATAGCCTCTTAAGTAGGAAAAAAAGTCGTCTAATTAATTTGCGTAAAATTATGATTATAGCTTTCTATAAATTATTTATTATAAATGGTAAAATGTTTGTTTATTTTGTCATTCTTTAATACTGTAGCGGATCGACAAGTTTTGTTTTGTATTGATTTTTGTTCGTAGAGCGAGTGCTTCAAACTCACCAACGTTTGCTTCTCCCGTGGTATATATAGTTATTTAGCAAATGTTTTTGTTTTAAATTAAAACAAAAAGCGCGTCTGGTCATAGAGCATATCTACTTTGATATAATTTAAAATTCAAAGGTAATTAAATTAAACAAATAGTGTGCAATAAATGAAAAAAAAAAATCCATAGATTTTTTGGGTCTGTAGAAGTCTGGGTCTGTAATTTCAATTGTATTTTTGTAACTCTCTACGAGTTACAAAAATACAATTGAAATTAGAATAATGATTAAGTCCAAAAAATTTAATAATCATTGTGTAAATACGCAAATATCAAACTTCCTAAAATATATATAGGTATTTATTTGTTTTAAACCTAGTTCTAACAACCAACTATCGCTCTGATAACCAAGAGACTGAAGAAATAAAACCGTTATTGAGATATTCAAACAAAACATATTTTTTTTAGTTATTGTTTTTCCTTGAAGCGCTGCCAGTATTATATATGTACATTTGTATGCATGAATATTTTAAGGCTTGAGATCGATGGCTTGAGACTACATACCGTTACTTTTTTCCTCTTCCATTTTTTTATTACTCATGACTAGTATATAGCTCACGAATACTCACAGTTGACAGCTTTGTTACCAGTGTTGTTCCATTTTTAATGCCCATAGATCCTAACCCATGTAGGTTTCAATCTAAGTCAGCATAAAAATGAAACTTTCTAGGTATGAGAACTCCAACGCCGAACTACCCCAAGTGTTGAATTCTCACAACGAAGAGATCAGGATACAGCAGAGCAAATACAAACAGCTGAAGCAACAATACAGGGATCTGACGCAGCGGATGAAAGAAAAGGATATGCAATTGCAGCAGTTGAGAGATGAGCATCAGCATCTGGTGGACCTGAGCAAGGATAGGTTTGGTATTCGTTTTCATATGAATTTTTGTGTTACAAACACAAGTACTTTAATTTGCTGTAATATAAATTTATAGCAAACTGACCGTACGCCACTCTCGCGGCCGTTTGCCCGCTCGCTATACATAATTTTTAGTATCTATGTTCGTCTTTTGACAGAGTGTATAATCTATGTTCCGCGCGCTTCCGTTTTGAGTGTGAGTAGGTAGCGTGCGCCCGCGTCTTGTTGTAATTATCCTTTTAAATCAAAAATTGTTTATGTTTAAGAAATATTAGAATTCGAAATTCGATACTTGTGACTGACCCATAGTTTTATTGAATAAAAATTACCTTTGAGATCTATCTCTCACTATTCTATTTTATACCGTTTTTTTCCCTTTGTAAGTTACAAGCCGTACTCGCCCGCTTCGCTGCGCAATTAAAATTAACATTATTATTTATTGTCATTGTTATTAGGTAGTCCAACATAAATATTATTTTACTATTATATTATATTACATATAAATATTATCCTATCCATTAAGTACATGTATTTTCTACATGGATACCAAGTTTCAAGTCAGTTGGATGCATGGTTCAGTAGTTAAAACGGAACATCCGTAAAAACCACTATAGATTTATATATTAGTATAGATTATTTTTTCACAGGTTTCATTAGTTTAAATTTTGCTCGTGTAAACAATGTGTTAAAAAAATGTCTTTAAGATCAAAATCTATATGACAATAAAAATTTGAAATTCTGCGGTTGTATCGCAACATGAATATGCTAACAGTCTAATTTATACCTTTAAATAGTACCATGTTGGATAAGTGGATAAGATCGTGAAATTATGTATTCTAAACAATAAATGCTAAACTGTTTTCACTGTCTAGAAACCTACTAGAACGCGAGAAACTCCAGGCCCAAGTAACGGAATTATCGGCTAAAGTACAACAACAAAACGAGACGATATCGATGCTTCAGCGGCGGATCGCTCTCGAAGCGAAGAACTTCAAACATCAACTACAGCAGGAGATGAACAAGCATAAAGATACTAGACACGATCTCGATTTGGCTATTGTTAATGCTGATAAACTATCTAGTATTATTGAGGTTGGTAATTTTGTATAGGCTTAGCTAAGCTACATCGCATTTTATGTTTTTTTTTTGCCTAGATGTGTGGACGAGCTCACAGCTCACCTGGTGTTAAGTGATTACTGGAACCCATAGACATCTACAACGTAAATGCGCCACACACCTTGAGATATAAGTTCTAAGGTCTCAGTGTAGTTACAACGGCTGGCCCACCCTTCAAACCAAAACGCATTACTGCTTCACGGCAGAAATAGGCGGGGCGGTGGTACCTACCCGTGCGGACTCACAACAGATCCTACCACCAGTAATTACGCAAATTATAATTTTGCGGGTTTAATTTTTATTACACGATGTTACCGTGGAAGTGAATCGTCAATGTATGTTAAGTACTAAATGAATTATCAATTACTTCCATTTTAGAACGGGCTATTTATTCCATCAGCCTTAAATATTACAGTGTGGTCTTTTACGTTAAATTATTTCTAGATGAAAGAGAAAATGCTTAGTACGGCCGCCAGTCGCGGTGTGAAATCTCCAACAAAGGGCCCAACATTAAGTGTTACAAGACCGATCAGCAGGCACAAATTAGATGCTTCTACAAAATTGAATGATACCAGCCTTAATGTGAGTAAATAGCACATTCTTCTCAGAAGGTTATTGTGATATTGTAAATATCAGATCATTTATTTGCTTTATTTTTCATATATCCATTACATAGGTAGATCAGAACATATTAGCAAAATTATGTGAAAATTCACGCAGTCTCAGTAGTGCACTGTCACACGACGAAGATACCTCGTCATCCGTTGAGCCGCGTTCAAGATATGCCAGAAGTCGCACTAGTTCTACCAGCACACGTTCTACACCACAAACGCGAGTATCGTCCAAAAGCTCTGATGAAATGATCGAGCTAGCCAAAACTGTACAAGACGGCATGGCTGATTTGGCAATATTCGATAAAGATCTGGCAACGGAGAATTCCACACCAGAGGAAATGCAAAAACGTATGGAAGCTATGAAAATTGAATTAATTAACAAAATAAAGAATAACGATGAACCGGCCCCAAAAAAAGCGAGTGCTTTAAGAAGGAAATCTACCGAAGAATCAATCGAGGAACAAATTATTGAATCTGATAAATCAGACAGACCTAAATCTAGAGGACGAAGACATTCTAATGTATCATTTTTAGAAAGTTCACAGATTGAATCGACAACCACAGTGGTGGCGGTAAATAATGATGATTTTAAATTTAAAAGAGAAAATAGCGTAGTAGAAAAAAAGCTATCCACGAAACCTATTGATAAATACTGCAAAGATATAATTCAAGATATAGAAAAGAGTAGCAAAGTCATAGATAGTCACGTAAAACAGTTTAATAATTCGAGATTTGAAAGCGATAAGCTTGTGGAGCAATTGCAGGCCGTCGATAAATTGAACGAATTAGTCAATTTCAAGGGTGAAATACCAGAAGAAACTTTAAAGGAATTGAATAATAATTTCAAAGTTTTGACAGATCAAGTTCTAGATACCGCCCCGACGAGAAAACGATCTGTGTCAGGGAGAAGAAATTCTAGGAATAATCTGCTTGGAGATTCGAATTTGAGCAACCAGGATTTATTAGATGATTTACTGGGAAAGAAATGATATACAGTCTTTTGTTAGATCATTCTTATTTTATTGTGTGTTCATTTGTGAAGAGAGAATACCGACTGTGATGTTTTGTGATTTATGTTTGTATCAATTCATTTTCTGAAACTTCTAAAACGTTTTTCTATTCTGCTATAAACACAATAATAATATGTAGTTTTCTTAATGTTACTTTTGATAACAAGTATTTATTTATTATTAATATTTGGTTTTTCATTGAAAATTGAATTAAACAGTATGTAGTATGTACATGGTAATGTAATTTTCGTGTAGCCAATGTATCTCGTACTGATTTAAGTACGTGACTGTGATAGCTTATATGGATCACACACTAAATACATAGAAAATCAGCAGCCTGTACAAGTCTGGTGATTATAAAAAAGCAAGCTCCAACAAATTTAAAACTTTCATATTCCCTTTAGTGTTATAAATTTACCTAAAATATTGATGAATATTTGTATTCTCAGTCTTCGTTACATCACACACATGTTTCGATTTAATTTGGTGATGCTTCACAAAGGCAAAGTTATTAAGAAGTTTTACAAACTATTCTATCGAACAATATCCGAAGACAACAATTAGTTTAGGAATTCAATTAGATACCTCTCCTTAGATCGATTTAAAGTTTGTAATGAGAATCGCTATGTCGTAATATATATTTGTTTTGATAAATTTAGATTGTAAAATTGTCCATGTATTTTTTGTATCAATTTTTGCGTTTTTTTTTTCTTTAAAAATACGAGATTTGATACTTATCTAAATCTTAGAGGACATTGCTTTTTGGATATAGAAATACTAAATTTAAATTGAAGTCGAAGGATCTACAGTTCAAAATATTCGTGAACTTTTTTTGTGTTAGTTCGTACTGAGCTTGAAAATTTTCATTGAAAACCTGTTTCTTGGGCTATAAATCGTCAAAGATTATTTTATAGTGTATATAACACGTGGTCTATTCGAAAAAAATGGTGAAGTTTCAGTTGAATTGGTTTAAATAAACTATGAAATCCTACCATTATGCCAAAAGGTAGAGCGGGTAGAAAAAGCACGGTGGTTTAAGTCCACGTTGCTTCAATATCTGCTCTACCTGGATACGAACCAAACTTCATGTGATTAAAATAAACTTTATTTTGTTTTCCTCTTAAAATACGGCGGTTTAATTAATAAATCTTCACATATCCAACACCGGTTAGGTAATTAATGAAAAATAGAGTATTAGTTTTAAAATGTCAAGTTTGGGTAATTTTTTATTTTATATATTGTTACTGTGTGATTATGTATAAATAAATATATATTTTCGGGTATATAATTTGTATTTTTCATGGCTCATCTTTAGTTAATGACAATATGGTTCAAAGAACTAAACAAAAATGTCAAGAATATAAACAATAAAATAATCAAATTGTTTCACTCATATACGATGCTTAAAAAAATCAGCTCTTAAGTGAAATTACGTAAGTTATATATTTCCCCTTTCAGTTTCCAAATTAGAGTTTTTCGAATAAATGTAACACACATAAAATAAAACCTGTGGCACTTGGGAACTACCGCGGTAAAGCTATTGCATAGCATTTTTTATCAACTTAAGCAATTATAATTAGACAATAATAATTTAATATTATCAATCTCAATGCCCGCTATAAAATCTATGCAATAGCTTAAAATTCAATTTTTGGAATAAAATAATGATTATGTTATGATTTACTTGATTGTTAGCTGTTGCGTTATTAATAAATAAAAATATTGGTGAGGTATTTCAGTTCGTTGAGTTCTCGTCCGTCTGTCATACGTACGAACTAAAGGATCTCAATAGACTTTTCTTGTGAAGTCACCGAAACTTCAATATGCTTATCATCAATAGGTTTATTTTTTCTTGACGACTCCCAATTTCAATATCGTCTCGCTCTTATGAGATTATATGGATCCTCGGTCTCGATTTTGTTTTGTTTTTATATAATAGTAAATGACAACAAAATATCTTCATCTGAATGGCATTCGATTCTTTGAACCGTGAATCGTTTTGCCTAATGTTGTTTGAGAAAATTGAACAAAATATGCGAGATTTGTTAGCGTGATTACAATTTCTATCAATTTATTCGTTGATAAATACCGCTAAAGATTAGATGCAGCAATAAAGGTATTTACATTAAGAGCGCTTGAACTTAAAAAAAAAAAACCTGTTTTAAGTGATATTGCTACCTTTTTTTATTTTATTTTAAATATTGTTCGATGACATTACGTATGGAATATAATTTCAGTCAAATGGCCGCCGTGACTCCGCGGTGGTGTATCCTGGTGGACCAATTTTTTATGGTATTTCCGCATTTTTTATTTTATTTTTTTATTGCTTAGATCGATGGACGAGCTCACAGCCCACCTGGTGTTAAGTGGTTACTGGAGCCCATAGACATCTACAACGTAAATGCGTCACCCACCTCGAGATATAAGTTTTAAAGTCTCAGTATAGTTACAACGGCTATCCCACCCTTCGAGCCGAAACGCATTACTGCTTCACGGCGGAAATAGGCGGGGTGGTGGTACCTACCCGTGCGGACTCCCAAGAGGTCCTACCACCAGGGATTACGCAAATTATAATTTTGGGAGTTCGGTTTTTATTACACGATGTTATTCCTTCACCGTGGAAGTCAATCGTGAACATTTGTTGAGTACATATTTCATTACAAAAATTGGTACCCGCCTGCGGGATTCGAACACCGGTGCATCGCTTCAACACGAATGCACCGGACGTCTTATCCTTTAGGCCACGACGACTTCAAAAGTCGAGTTTTTTAAAGTTCTCGACAGCGTAAAAGTTAACTCACATTTGTATGCAATTGGAACAGCGCCCCTAGCGGCAAACGTTCCAACTACGTATAGATTTAGATAAAATTTCACACGAAGATAATTTATAACCTCGTTTAACACATACTTTGTATCATGGCAAATAATATTAACCGGACAAAACTAAGTACATCCGATTTAATATAATAAATTCAGCAAACACACCATGACTACGATCACTGGTTCGTGATTTTTTACTACTCTACAAATCAACTGCTAGTTTATTGACTAGATAATGAGATAGGCTACTTTTTGTGTCGGGATTCGTTCCGAATGACAGATTGTAGGTATTAAGCGCGGGTGGAATCTCGGTACAAGCTAAATAATAAATAATGGTATTTATAATGGTGCCTATTGTGATTTATCTTACCTGAATGTGTATATGTAAATTTTAGTTTGTAAGCGTTTCATTAAAAACCTGTTCTGTATTCAGAGCGAAAAGACAATGAGAATGTATGAGAATTGTAGAAATGCGAGCTGCTTAATACGAATGTTAATGAGTGAGGTTCAGCTATATGTGTACAACGTATTTCGACTTCAAGAAAATTAAACTTATGCATAGTCCGGTATGTCGAAGTGATGTTTGAAGAATACGAACTGTTTTGTGTTAAGCCATCTTTCTTTATTTTTTAAGTATTAGAATTGGCTTCTTGAGAGGCCGTTATTAACGGCGTTGAGTTTATAAACATCTCCAACTTGTACATATTCTGTTATGTGATAAATGATGTGGAGCGAAATGAGATGAAGTTGATTGCAGTTGATATTAGAGACTTTTATAAATTGGGATGAAATTCAATGAAACAAGATGAGATGGAGTGGAAAAAAATCTTAGTAAAATGAGATTATGTATTGACTGTGATTTTAGTGGATTTTTTCGAAGAATCCGAGAAGCCACTTCTAGGGGATTTTTTTAAATTTCCTACTGTGATCACGGATCAAAGTTATGTATCCCCGTTACCATCACCGGGAGGAGACTGCCTCCTCACAGAAGCCGGAGCTGAAAGAATGCCCTTCTCCTACCCCCGGACAGTAATTTTTTTATTTTTTTAATTTACCTATGCTGATAGCCTTGAGAGGCTATTTCAGCTTTTCCTTGACATGTAGGTGAGCTCACGGGGCTCAAACCTGACGACGTTGCTAACACGACCCTAGCAACACCCTAGCAAGAGCAGTGCTTCGCAGAATCATCCACCGGATGATCCATCCGCCACTGAGAAGATCCAGCGAGAAGCTCAGTGGCTGTGTCTATGGGTTAATTTACTCGTCGAGCCCTTAGTCGCTAGCAACTGGTTCGGTAAGGACGGTGACCCGTGCTTGAGGTAAAAGCACCGTTATTGGATCGGGAGGATCCATAATGGCGTGCTTAGGGCGACGTCGACTGTTTACCATTCGGTCCACAGGATCGGGTATCCGGACAGTACAAGGGCTGCCCCGACCCTTTAAACCGAAACGCATTGTTGCTTCAGGACAGAAAATGGCAGCGTGGTGGTACCTACCCGCGCGGATTCACATGACGTCCTACCACCAGTAATAAATGTATTTGTACACACTATGAATGTGTCCGCAACACGTAGATCTGAACGAGCAGTACTGCGGCGAGTTGCAATTTCAGCTAACTTTACTGAACCATAGAGCACAAGTCTAGTCTAGACTGTTTTAGTTATTTTTGCGCGATAGATCAACGCCAAACTACAGAAAAACAAATACTAAATAATGAAAGTACTTCATACTTTATCATTGGAATTCTGCAATCTTGTAATTTAGTTGTAATTATAATATTAGTCAGAGTCTGCGCGGTTCGTTGCCACATTATTACTGTGTCTGCCACAAAGCATGACTGCATTTAAAGTGTTTTTTCCTACCCACTGAGAAGATCTGGCGTGAAACTCAGTGGGTATCGTTTACGGGTTACTTCGCTCGCCAAGCTCTACGGCGTATCGTCGTATTTTTTTAATTTATTGCTTAGTTGGTTGGACGAGCTCACGGCCCACCTGGTGTTAAGTAGTTACCGGGGCCCATAGACTTTACACGTAAATGTCACCACTCACCATGGCTGCCTGACACTTCGAACCGAAACGAATGCACCGGACGTCTTATTTTTTAGGTCACGACGACTTCAAAATTCTACAGTGTAATTGAGATTTCAAGGCGGCTGGTGTCAAAATATGTGCACTGATATCTTCTGAATAATAGCTGGATGGGTTATAAACTAAAAGGCCTTTTTATCTAAACAGGTATCATATTGACGTGGCTGTTTCATATTGCAGAAAGCAAAATTGCTTTCCGGTAGGTCCCAGACAGCACTGGCTGGTCTTTACCGAGCTCCTGAGAGCAATGCAGCCCATTCTCCGGCGAATTTTTTTGTTGTCAACTAAGAATTCGCGATTCTCGTGAGATGAAGTCTCAAATCAAATCATTTATTTCAACTTAAATGTCGTTAAAACACATGTATGTACTTGTTCAATTTCAAAACGTGTTAAATCTACCATTGTTTCAAAAAATATGCAGTATCTTTGGGGCCGTTAAGAAAGTGATGAATAAGCTCGCAATCTTTGACGAATTAAGATGAGAAAGCAGATATACCTGTATTTCCAGCCGGAAGACGCGTGTAGCACATGTTTCTCAATAAAACAATCGTTACAAAGATTTTAAAATATCGTAATTTCAAATCAGACGCTCAGCGAACGTAACAGCGGCTGTAAATCGTTATTGCTTACGTTTATGCATAAATTTATTAGAGTTTGTGAGTTCAGGTGCGAGTGACAGCGATTAGCGATTTTTATTCTATCGGTCGTGGATGCTGCTCATCAAGTTCGAGCATAGTTTTGAACCTTCCGTTAAACAGCTGAATATCAGTTTTTTTAATTCATTTAAATCGGAAAATATTTGTTAGTCAATTAAAATAAATTTGAAATTTTCCTTTTGTGTTAAATGTTATATTATGATAGAAAAGAACATTACCTACCTGAAGGCAACTCTGTCTGTTATGTTGTCAAGTCCAAACCATTGAATCTATTTCGAGTGAATAGTTTATGAAAGTTATTTTCAACCCTAGGCAATAGTGTAGGCTAACTTGCATCTAGGTTTTCCCCTTGCGCAATATAAAATGTCCCACTGGCAGGTTTTAATTTTTCTAATGAAATATGTATTTAACAATTGTTCACGATTGACTTCCACGGTGAAGGAATAATAACGTGTACTCAAAATCAAACCCGAAAAATTATAATTTGCGTAATTACTGGTGGTAGGACGTCTTGTGAGTTCGTACTGGTAGGTATCACCACCACCACCCTGCCTATTTCAGCTGTCAAATCGGCAAATATAATTACTGATGGTAGTATACAACCAACTAGTGTTATATTTTTGCCGTGAAGCAGTAATCAGTTTCGGTTTGAAGGGTGGGGCAGTAGTTGTACTGTAAAATTGAGACGTCGATCTCGTGTTTCAAGGTGGATGAAGTAATTTACGTTGTTGATGTCTATGGGCTGCGGCGTACACTTAACACTAGGTAAGCCGTGAGCTTGTCTACCCATTTGAATAATAAAAAGTACCTCTCCGCTCCGCTTATGAGCTAACTAGGCTCGTTGAATTTCATCACAAGTATATGATAATGAATCTAAAACTTGCAATTCAACACTTTAAGTCGTCGTCAAAAAGTCTAGATTCGTACGAAATTCGCTGAAAATAACCGAGCACGTAGGCGGCACGATCATATCAGTTTCATGAATTGATAATAAAATTTAGTTGGATGTGGCATGTATGGTCAGCTACAAAATTGAATGGATATGTTATGTTCTAATATCCTATTAACACCTAATAAAAACATATTAGGAGGCGTTAGTGGTAGTTTTCGGTAGATACGTTGTAACTGATGACCCACATTTTTTATTTTTTATAGCTTAGATTGGTGGACGAGCTCACAGCCCACCTGGTTTTAAGTGGTTACTGGAGCCCATAAAGGTCTACAACGTAAATGCGCCACCCACCTTGAGATATAAGTTCTAAGGTCTCAGTATAGTTAAAACGGCTGCCCTGCCCTTCAGGCTGAAACGCATTACTGCTTCACGGCAGAAATAGGGGGTGGTACCTACCCGTGCGGACTCGCAAGCGGTCCTACCAGCCGTAAAAATTAAATCTGGTTGTATTTTTACTTAACTACTATTACATTCTAAATGTCGTTGAATACCTTCACAAAATATATGTAGTTTTCAGTTAAATAACATTTAATGTTAATAATAATGACTGACACTTACTATTTACTATGTATTGACTATTGTCGTAATAGCAGTACTTGTAAATGTTGAGGCTTATTCTTTTCAGTCGTTTGCACTCTTCGCAGAGTGGTCGTGGTTATCATTTGAGCCTTATAGTGCTACGCTAATATTGCCTTACGACGGATAAAATAAAACTAAACACTTTTATTTTGCGATTTGATAGGAGAATACCGGAGATCAAGACATCACAAAGTAATTGCCAACTGGCACTTTGAAATGTAACGCAGTAGGTCTAGGCAACATAGTGACTGCACTTGTTCGAGCTCTATGCTGTAGGCAATTTTTTTAAGCCGTAACCCAGGAGTTTCTATAGCGAACTCTGTTATAGAAAATGCATTTGTAATGTAATTTCTATGATAAATCCCTGACAGAGTTGATATGGACAAATACAATTTTTATAAAAATTCTGGAATGCCATCTAGTAGGATGATTAATGTCTGTACAACGTAAGTACTAGAGCCGACAGATGGCGTTGATAGCTTCATATGATTAAAGAATATCGATGCACTTTTACAGCCTACTAGACGTATTGAATATTTGTATTTAGAAAGCCATAAATGGACAATTCGGCTGTTAGTCTACATTGTTTCAAACGATTATCTGAACCCATTGACCTGCCAAAGCTCGTTGCAATATGAGGTTCAAGGGCAGTTCGGGTAAGTTTGGATTTCAAGCAACGCCATAGCTGCATCACTTGATACAAGTACACTGGGGTCTAATTCTTTGTGTCACGAAGGCGTCTCGATGACGACACGATCGAAGTCTCAATTATATTTCATTGATGTAGTTTTGATCTCGCAGGGAAACTCCGAGCATAGCCCTCTCCATTGCTCTTTGGGTGACCTTGAGCCTTGAGGACGTCTGTGGGCTGATAAGAAGATGTAGTTTTATGGCAGGGTTGACCATATTAGTCGGACAAGCGATAACCATTGGAGTGAACGTGTTCGTGAGTGGAGACCGCGAATTGGCAAATCTAGTGTAGGTCGCTCTCAGGTTCAGTGGATTGAGGATCTATGCAGGGTGGCTGACAAGAGCTGGATGAGAGAAGCTGAGGATTGTGCTTAGTGGCGTGCATTCGGAGAGGTCCATCCAGTAGTGGACTGCTATAGGCTGACAATGATGATGATGATGGCGATGACGATGATGATGATGATAATTACATCCGTGACAAACAACCATTGATGATGATCATCATAACCATTACAACTTATACCTAGTGATTTTTAAAAATGTTTTTAATAATATAAATATTTTCTTTTTAAGCTTTTTAATAACAAGTTTTGTTTATATAGGCAACATAAATTAAAAGTTACGGCGTGTTAAACAGAGTTAAGCACCACCACACTTGAACGCAGAGAGGACGATTAAACTTTGAAAATAATTTATTCTTTTAGTCATTTCATTGTTTGTTATAAGACAATAAATATAAATTTTTCAATCAAATTTACTAATCTGCCACATCCAAAAGCACATTTATCTTATAAATCCTTAACATTTGTAATGACAGCGCTCTCGACTGTGTATTTGTAAGCCGTAAACGCATTTTATTAGCCTCACGGTAATACGGCCGATTGGTATTAGCAGATTTATCGACGACAGAACGTGGGCGTAGAATTTAGTGGATACCTCCACAGTACACCGGCTAATAATTAAAAGTGATTTCGATTTTAGAAAATCGTTACATTTTGGTTGCAAGCAAATATTTATATGTTTATGAAAAATAATATTCGCATTGTACAGCTCTAATTTAGAATGATCTACTGTGTCATAGGTACCTAAGCGATAACAACAAGTTTGTACATTAAGACTTCAAATCTTCTATATATATAAAAATGAATTGCTGTTAGTTAGTCTCGCTAAAACTCGAGAACATCTAGACCGATTTGGTTAATTTTGGTCTTGAATTATTTGTGGAAGTCCAGAGAAGGTTTAAAAGGTAGATACTTGTTTGATGATTGTTTTTCCTTTGATGTTTTCCCCGTCGGACGGATATCTTTTGTTTGTTTTAAGTTTATTTTATACAAAAGTTTAGGTCTTTTATTTATCGATTGAGGCACTACGAAGGCTGTCGGGTCAGCTAGTTAGAGATATTTTGACAACTATTTGAATTCTGACGCAGAATCGAATCTAAACTCATCGGTACAGTGGTTAGAGTCATTAACCAGCAGACTAATGAATCATATTAATTAATTACTCTACAATTATTTTTAATGAGTATAGACGAAAGCTCTATTATTAATTAATTACTCTACAATTATTTTTAATGAGTATAGACGAAAGCCCTATTATTAATTAATTACTCTACGCGACCTTTTTTTATAGCCCTTCTTGTTACGGTATTGATATTGCGATGTTAATGGACAAACAGTTTAACATCAAGTGGGCTGCGAGAAATTTTACTCATCTACACAAAACAAATCGGAATATGCTTAAATTACAAAAGTATTCACACTGTATTATTTACAAAGAAACTACATATATTAGAAGTTGGAAGTTGTAAATTTAGATTGAATAATATATCACGCGGGCGATGTTCTTCATGAGCTCACATAGCTAGAAAGGTGATTTACAGTGTTCGCGATTACTTTTCCATTTTGTGTGTATGTTTCGAATATAATTCGAATATACTTAACGTCCGTCTGGTGTAGTGGTAAGTGACATGGTCACTACACTAGGGGGTCGCGGGTTCGAATCCCGCCAAGGGAAGATATTTGTATGATAAATATAAATGTATTTTCCAGGGTTATGGATGTATATTAAATATATGTATGTGTATAATAAAAACCTTACATTTATTTCCGATATCTGGTACCTGTAACACAAGATCTTTACTGATTTATCACGGGACCAGTTAACGTGGCGTGATTGTTAGTAAAATATTTATATATTTATATTTATTTATATATTTTTTTTATACTGACTGAACTAGTTCACGTCTCACCTGATATTAAAAGGTAACTATGGTATAAGGTTAACATAAATGCTGCTACCCATCTTCAGACATAAGTTTTTATTCTAAATTCCACAGCACAATCGCTACACCACCCGTCAAACTGAAACGCATTACTGCTTTACAGCAGAAGTAGGCAGGGTGGTGATACCTAATCTTGCGGGTCCAGAAGACCCTGCCACCGGTATTAGGGCAATTTATAACTTGTTCGAATTTGATTTTTAAGGCGGTTATTCATTCATCGAGGAAGTAATCATGAACATATTTCAAGTAGGCTATTTCATTAGAAGATTTTGGTAGAAGAAGATATTGGTAATAGCCTGCGGGATAAAGCACCGTCACAGTGGCGTCGCTTGATACGAGTGCATCAGGCGTCTAATCTTTTAGCCAACTTCAGTATATCTTGTGGTATTATAATAATTATATGGATTTCGACCATAGGACACAGATTTTTTATTTATAAGTAGCTTTACCTACATAATTATTATATAATATTTTTTTTATTGCCCATGCAGGCAGACATACGGCCCACCTGATGGTGAGTGGTTACCGTCGCCCATGGACTTCAGCACTGCCAGGGGCAGAGCCAAACCGCTGCCTGCTTGATAATACTTAATTAAAGACTTGCAATTTAAATAGAAACCATAGGATATATTGTCCCTTCTCTAACATGATCGGATTGAGGGTAGTGACCCCTATGTATAATCAGGTCATGATTTTGTTGTTGTTATTCTGTTTACTAATTACCCTTTCGAACAGTGACTCGGATGTATTTGGAATTTTGCCAAATCAAAACACTAATTTCAAAGACAAACAGTTCTCTTGCTAAACCAGACAAATACATTTTGACTATGTGATACCATCACCCCATCTACTTATAAAACCGGTTAAGGGATTAATGGAAGATCAAGAGCTGCAGGTTTTATTCAAGCACACTATACTTGAGACCTTAGAACTAATATCTCAAGGTGGGTGGCGCATTTACGTTGTATATGTTTATGGGCTCCAGTAACCACTTAACACCAGGTGGGCTGTGAACTCGTCCATCTAAGTAAAAAAAACAAATGTTATCGCCAATCGGACTGCGGATAAGGCACACTGTGAACTCAAACAAACTGGTACCATCTATGTACAGGTAAGGGTGGGACTCCCATAATAAAACTGAGCTTAGCTCCAACTCAGTATCTCAAGGTGGGTTGGGACATTCACAGACTGATTTCTATGGGTTCTGCTAACCATGAGATACTAGGTAACCCGTGAGCCTCTCTGCCTATCTGAAGCAATAAGGAGTCTTTTGAGACGCCCCTCTGTCCGTGTGACCGCATCCACTAGCCTCAGCTAAAATAACGGGTGATACAAAAAAAAACACCAGTATGGTATAATCATGACTTAAATATGCATGATTAAGGATCAACTCAAAAACTACTGGTCAGATCTTGATGAAATTTAAATGGGATCACACGAGAAGCACCAGCTTTCAAGCGCAAATAATCATCCAAATCGATTCTCCTGGAAAAAAGTTCTGAGGTAACACTCATAAAAATAATGGAATATAGAATATTCTTCTTTTTTGAAGTTGGTTAATAATATTGTTTATTATCAAACGACACCGCCAGCAGTAATACATTATGGAAAAGTAGAAAGCGTATTAATGAAAGGCGTGTGTAACAATGCTACGGAGCCTCGAGTTATATGATAATTAGATACCTTCTTGATAAAATACATTTACGTACTTCTATTATATATAATCTATTCTTTATAATACCGTTACGCGCTGGGGTTCGGGATAAATAAAATTCCACCGAAGTAAAATTTAAAAACTGTATTCAACACTTAGAACACTTAAAACACTTAACAAACATTTTAAAACTCTCAATTCGCTTCTTCCGCTTCGCTTCAGGTGATCCGTTCGCCGTTTTGCTTCGAGTAGTTCCGATTACTGACTAACTGCGTGCCATCTCTACAACGCTTGTATAGCCGATACGACATCCCTAGAATTATCGAGAATATTCCACACATTTCTAGTAGTCTGTTTCCGCTATCTGACAATAGATGGCGTTGTACTTCTCGAGCGTTCTAGGTGCTACTAGATATTTCGATATTTGTTCTACTATTCGACGATAGATGGCGTTACTATTACCGGCGTAGCTTTACACCATATTCAACTGAAATGATTACGAATTACATGAAATTATGTTTTGTTTGTCGGTAGGAATCCGATGATTTAAATTATATTTCTATTTGACTTCTCTTGTAAATTAAATCGATTGATAGAATGCACTTAGTTGAAATTCAATCTAACTAAATAAAAAGGCACAAAACATTCCAAAACAGAACTATGTAAATTCTTTTCAGTGAAAATGTACGGATATAAATGGTAGAGTCATTTCCGTAGCGCCATTGTAGGCTCCGTAGCCTCGTAGCGTTTCGTAGATTTGTAGCCGTGAATACCTCAGGCGCACACTGCCCTCATTAAATTTAGCTTTTGACTTGCAAATTTTACGTTGTTTGCAATGTTTGTATAAAAAGTTCAAACTACAAAAAATAATATTATAATTGTTTTATAATTCAATCTTTATTTCAGGGTTGCTTGTTTTTTTCCCATACATCTAAGAAGATCTGAGTTTTCACAAAACTTTTTTTTAAATCTCATCCAATATTTATTACTATATTTGCGTTTAAAATCTTCTGCCTAGATTGATTTCAGAACTGAAAATCATATAATTGTAAAACTGACCAAATGCTCTTTATTTTCACATCGATTCGAATATTGAATTATCTTTTTATCAAAATACCCATAAATATTCGTATCACACACACCTTGATTCGTGATGATTACTAAAACAAAAATAATGGTGAATTTTATTTTGAAAATGATGACAGGGCCTAAGACTAATTAATATAGTAATTATGAAGAATACTGGGCTAAAAGAAAATAGTTGTGAATACGGCTAAAAGGCATGGATGATGGTGCATTTATAATAGTATTGGTAGCTTTCAGAATCAGGGTTCGTATGATTATTTTATCCAACGTAATTACTTCTTGTTCGTTTTGAAATAAATCCTTTTCTAATTTTAATTTAGTTATAAAACAGGTGGTCGAATATAAGAGTATAAGTCAAACTAGAACACAGCATGCGGAGCAGCTTTGCCAGTGTGAAAAGAACTTGAAAACATAGGTACTAGGGTAGGTACAGTAAGGAAAGCTTTTTTTAGAAATCGCTTTCATTCAACGCCCCCCGTACGACAGTTTGATGACTAGGAGAATTGATAATAGAGCGGTATGTTTTTCATTCGAATTGAATTAGACTTTATCGTATCAAACTCAAATTTAAAATTGAATTCAATTCAATTGTCACGCTCCATCTAGTATAACTATATAGTTTAGTATAATAAATTCTACTTGATATTTCCATTTTACTACATATGCTAGTGTACCAAAATTGAACATATATTATATGGCAGTGATTTAATATATTATCATACTAATTGGATAATTACCATAATATTCATTATATTAGTTTACAGTTGGGTATTTTAAGTATATGAAATATAATATTATTTAATTATTAAGCTATTGCATAGCTTTTATCGCGAGCTTTGAGCGCGGCGACCGAATCAAGAAATTCCGTAACGAAAATAAAACCCAACATCCCTCACTCCGCCAACCATGTAGCCCGGGTTCAACACATTCACACGTTGCGCTTGTGTAGTGTTTGTGAATAACCGCGCGGCGTGACGTTGCACTGCATGCGTATCATGAAAAGTCTGCCCATCTCTCTCTCGCGCGGTCTAGTTTATCAGTGTGAAGGGGACAGTTAATGTTTTCCTTTTGTTAATGTGTATAAATATAGCGTGGTCTTATTTTATTATTGTATTGTTACCGAGTCCAGGCAACCCCTGACCGAGAGCCAGCGCTAAAACTATAAAAACGATCCCTTGCTGCGCCTTTGCCTCTTTTTGTGCGTGGCGTTCGTGTGTGCGGTTCTTGTTGAAAAATGTTTGGGACTTGTGTAATTTTAACAGTTTTCGTTAATAGTAAATTGAAATAATTTTGTTAGAAGTTTTGTGAATTCAGTGAAATATAATTAGGCCAGTTCTGTGTTATTTATTTATTTTTGTTAACTACCTCACTTCTGGTCGATATTGTTTTAATATTAAATTATTACTGTCTAATTATAATTGCATAAGTTGATAAAAAATGCTATGCAATAGCTTTACCGCGGCCATCCCCGAGTGCCACACTTTTTTTTGTTTTTTTTTTTTTCAGTCCATGCAAGTCCACTGCTGAACAAACGCCTCGCCCTAGGTTCGCCACAGTCACTGGTCTTGCGCAGTCTGCATCCAGCGTGCTCCCGCGATCTTTAGCAAGTCATCGATCCACTTTGTGGATTTATATTTAACAAATAAATTTAATTGTTTTAGCATTAACTAAGCAGGATTTTAAAAATTAAATAATTTTCGTTAACTTTACGAAATTTACTTAATTTAATAGATTAAAGTCTAATTTGTTGATTGATTCACACCTGGACGACTTCATTAAAGCGCTATACACACACGAAGTTTGCAAGCATAACAATCTGAATTGTGATTTTAAATAAAACTTTTTTCACATGTATTTTCGCTTCACCGCAGAAAGTTGCGCCGACGTGGAGTGGCATCAGCAACTTTTGCGCGGAACACGAATAATTAATGAGTTTCCAGAGCCCTTAGCTTTATGTGCTTTACTATTAATAGATGAAAGTTGGATAGGTGGGAGGTTGGAGACTTTTCCCTTCCATAGAAGCATGAACGAGCAGACAGTTCATGCAATGTTAAGTGTCTACTAGCCCCCATAGATAGGTTTTTTTTATTTTTTTATTGCTTAGATGGGTGGACGAGCCCACAGTCCACCTGATGTTAAGTGGTTACTTGAGCCCATAGACATATACAAAATAAATGCATCGCCCACCTTGAGATACAAGTTCTGAGGTCTAATGTATAGTTACAACGGCTGCCCCACCCTTCAAACCGAAACGCATTACTGCTTCACGACAGAAATAGGCGGGGTAGTGGTACTTACTCATGCGGTCTCACAAGAGGTTCTACCACCAGTAATTACGCAAATTATAATTTTGTGGGTTTGATATTTATTACACGACGTTATTCCTTCACCGTGGAAGTCAATCGTGAACATTTGTTAAGTACGTTTTTCATTAGAAAAATTGGTACCCGCCTGCGGGATTCGAACACCGTTGCATCGCTAGATACAAATGCACCGGACGTCTTATCTTTTAGGCTACGACGACTTCAGATTGCATAATTTACTCCAATTTTCTTATTTCATTTTCGGAAACGGTCGTCGCCTGTTGTATTCGTTTTATGGAATGCATGATTTTAAAGAAAATACAAACCTAGCACATAGTCTGTGTGCATGCGATGGTCAAAAATTATGAATAATCGGGTATTAAAACTGCTAAAATTTATTTTTGCTGCTCTTTAAGACATGGTGCTAGAAGAGTAGAATGGCTATCATAATACTTCTTCTTAGTCGCATACTTCATTGCTGAAGGTCGTGTCCTTGAAAGCCTGGCTCTTTGTACAATCAGCTTCCATTCCCTTCGGTTTTCGGCTTCTCTCAGGGCGGTCGCAACAGATAGTCCAGTGAGCGCAGTTACCTGATCTGACCAATTGTTTGGCGGTCGGCCGGCGGGTCTTTTCCCTTCTACCTTGCCCACCATACCAATTTTTCAAGGTTGTCTGGTACCCGCCGAGCAATGTGACCAAAGTAACCAAGAACCCTCTGGTAGCAGTCATAATACTATCACTACATAGTATAAAACAAAGTCGCTTTTCCCTATGTATGCTTAAATCTTTAAAAATACGCGACGGATTTTGATGCGGTTTTTTTAATAGATAGAGTGATTAAAGAGGAAGGTTTATATGAATAATAACATCCATTAAATAGTGGAAAAATCAATAATAAATTACAGTTTCCGAAGCGAAGCGAGGGCGGGTCGGTAGTACTATATACTACTATTTATCAAGTTACAAATACATAAGGCGTGTTGCGTACAGACAGTAGAGAATACTGCTCAGCATCAGGTAGGGCCTTAAGTCTGGCTATTTTGAGAAAGAGTATCAACTTTCAACAACAAAATCACTGAAGAAATACCCACACAGAACATTATCATAAAATCTCCACGAATAATGAATCAACGGTTACTTATTAAATTTTCAAGGAAATTATAAAGCAAGTCTAAAGCTCATTAAATTAATTTGAAATATGTAATTATCGCTTTAACGGGGGAAGGTTAATTAGCCGTGTTTCATATTAGCAGCGGCTCTTCCGGGAATGTTTATTTTCATATAAGCTTAACATACTTTAAAGGAAAATTCAATACAAAAATATATTATCTACCAACGGACTTGACAGATGTTGTCCTGTGCATCATCATTCAACTCTATCCAGGATATTTTTTTTTTACTTTGAATGCCCGGTGATAATTAAATTTGATAATTTTTGTTGTTCCCAATGAGCATACACAAACACAAGCTTGTTGTGCCGATGAATAGGTTACATAAGATGCGAAATTCATTCGGGTGTTTGTCTGTGCGCTTGTACAACAAAATCCCACAAGATGTTCAGAACCTACCTGTACATAGGTTTAAGAAAACTATTAAAGAACATCTGTGCAATAAAGCTTACTATAAAGTCAATGATTATTTAGAAGACTACACAAAGTGGGAATGAGTTGCTCGCTCCGGGCATTTCAATATTGTAGTAATTGTTACGTTATACTCATAGTAAAAATGAATATTTAAAAAAATAACTAATATTAAAAAAAATGTCTAATATTTAAAAAAAAGACATGTCCGCTGAGTTTCTAGCCAATTCTTCTCAGGACGGAGGCTAGTTCTTGTGAATTGGCGGTAGTTCTTTTGACGTTCAACAACTATGTACTTTCATTTATGTTGAATAAAAAAAATTTTATTTTGATTTTTTTGATTTTGATAGCAAAACCAACGCATTTGGTTTTACGACTAATTCATTCTCCTGTCCTTCTCCCAGTCACCTGGAGTTGGCGCAACATGCTTTCTCCTTTCATGCTCCTCTATCATTTACCATTTCTTCGCTCACTCCCCTCTTACATATATCGTCTTTCCCGCAATCCATTCATTTCTTCTTAGGTCTACCTCTTCCTCTACAGCCTTCCACATTCATAGTTAACATTCTCTTACCAACCTCATTTTCATTTCGTCTCATCACATGTCCATAACGTCCCAAACGCGCACTTCTGTGATTTTTCCAATAAATATAATTCGAAAAATTTGGGATTTGTAGTTTGTAAGCACCGTATAGGTTTATTAAGTAATACGTTTAGAAAAAGGAACGTCATAATTTCAATCAAATTAAAACATCATTAACGCGCCATGTGTAATGTGCTGGTTTAAGCTGATGAGGTTTTTTTACTAGTGACCTCAAGGGGTCATACTAAATTCACCGAGAGAGTAGGTGAGCTCACGATGTTGCTAACAGTAGCCCTAGCAAGAGTGGTATTTCGTAGAATCCACCACCGGATCGGAACCCACTGAGAAGATCTAGCGAAAAACACAGTGTCTCCGATTAGCTCACGGCATACCTGGTGCTTATCTATATAGGCATAACGCTTATCCTGTCAATAAGCCCGATTGATGTCATGGGGTCAATAGTCGGGGCCCATACTATGCCCGCGTGATCACCTCCCCCCCAAGCGTCGCAACTATGAGGCCAAAGACACTTCAAATATATCTCTTATCGTCATCTCTCTTTGCATTTATATCGTTCCAACTGTGAATTTTCATTTCCAACAGAAATTATGCTAAATAATTCACATTTACTCGGTGAATTTCGACGTAGATGCGGATCGCTCGAATTTAAAACTGAATGTATTGCAAAATACACGTGAATGTGGCTTTTTGTTTTTATTGTCCTTGTAGGCAGACGGGCATACGGCCCACCTGATGGTGAGTGGCTACCGTCGCCAATGGACTTTAGCAATGCCAGGGGCAGAGCGAAGCCGCTGCCTACCGCTTAATACTCTCCACAAGCCTCTTTTGAAGAAAGACATGTCATAGCAATCGAGAAACACCGTGCAGGGGAGCTCATTCCATAGCCCGATGGTACGTGGCAAAAAATACCTCTGGAAACGCACTGTCGATGAACGCAGCGGTTCCAGATAATATGGATGAGCTCTGCTCCGATGGTGATGATAAAAAGGAGATGAAGGGATCATCTCAAATAATTCAGAGCAGCACAATAGCTCGTTTAGAGAAGAAAAATCGAACTCAGAGGAGTTCGATTTTTCTTTTGGTGCGAGGGTATCCCAGCAGAGCCAAACAAATTTAGAGCTTAGTGATCTTGCAAAACGTTTTAAATACAAGTCACCGTGACTTTTCTTAATTGGGTGGACGAGCTCACGGCCCACCTGATGTTAAGTAGTTACAAGAGCCCATAGACATCTCCACGTAAATGCCGCCATCTACCTTGAGACGTGAGTTCTAAGGTCTCACTTTTAGCTATGGCTGCCTTGCCCTTCAAACCGAAACGCATTACTGCGTCACGGCAGAAATAGGCAGGGAGGTGCTACCACCCGCGCGGACTCACAAGACGTCCTATCACCAGTAAAAAAAGGTGTATGTGTCAGTGTTCAAATCCCGCAGGCACAATTTAATGAGTACTTAATATAATAATATGTTCACGAATTAATAGCATGATGAAGGAATGCGATCGTGTAATAAAAATCTGACTAAAAATTTGAGTGACTCGATGGTATAGTAGTTAGCGCTCCAGATTATTGCGTGGAGGGTCGTGGGTTCGATTCCACATCGGGCAAACATTCGTGTGCTAAACAGCTTGGTTTGACGTAGCCTCCGAGGCGTTTTAGTTTGAGGGTTGGGACGTTATACAATTGAGAACTTCTGCTTGTGTCTCAAGGCGGGTGACAAAACATTATATGTGGGCTCCGGTAATCGCTTAGCACCAAATGAGTAGTGAGCTTGTTTAATTGCCTATGCAATAAAAGTGAGAGTATAATCGGACAGCGACCTCAGAGCATATCAATCTTCAAACAGACATTTTTGTGTAAAAACACTTAACATGCATGTAAAGAAAAAACTTTATCATTTAAAACCTGTAATTTAAAGGTTTACTTTCAAAAAAGATTTTCCCTAGACGGAATCACTCATCTGTCTGTCATTTGTTGAAGTGAGAATTCAGTTTTTTATAGTATAACTAGCTGACCCGGCAGACTTCGTAGTGCCTCAATCGATAAATAAAAGAATTAAACTTTTATATAAAACAAACAAACGGAATCCGTCCGACGGGAGCCACATCAAAGGGAAAATCAAATTGTTATTTTTATTTAATTCAGAGAATTTTCATATTTTCATATTAAACTTCTCTGGACTTCCACAAATAATTCAGGACCAAAATTAGCCAAATCGGTCCAGCCGTTCTCAAGTTTTAGCGAGACTAACGAACAGCAATTAATTTTTTTATATATAAGTATAGATATATTAATACTCTTTAAATTATTAATTTTAAAGAGATTCAGGGCTATAAATGCTGTTTTCTTTATTATATCACAGAAAACGCAATTAAGTCTTTTATTGTTTATTCATTCTGAAGTATTCCATATCGTTATGTGCATACATCTATGGGGGTTCTTAGAATATTCAGATTACAAAAAAAAACCCAATTCCATTTTAAATATAACAGTCTAAACTTTATCGGGTGTTTTTTTCAAACAATCTGCATTTATTCTAATGCTAGAATTAGCATTTAGCTAGTCCTCCATTATGCATGCTAAATGTTAAGCCGCGTGTTGAATACGCGATGTACATCTCAGGTCACTCCCCCTTCGCACGAACGCTCATCTAAGATATTTGACGGCTCAGATATGACGCAGTGAGCTCGTGAGCTGTCTCCGAGTTATACCGGCTTGAATTCGCTGTGAATTACTGGTGGTAGGACCTCTTGGGAGTCCGCACGGGTAGGTATAACCACCCTACCTATTTCTGCCGTGAAGCAGTAATGCGTTTCGGTTTGAAGGGTGGGGCAGCCGTTGTAACTATACTTGAGACCTTAAAACTTATATCTCAAGGTGGATGGCGCATTTACGTCGTAGATGTCTATGGGCTCCATTAAACACTTAACACCGGGTGGGCTGTGAGCTCGTCCGCTCATGTAAGCAATAAAAAAAAAGAACACATATTTATTTTTATCCGTTTTTAGAATACATCTTAACAGCAATTTTTCTCAGTCATAGCCAGTTCGTTCCTACTGACAGTAATAATAAATTTGTCAATCCGCTAAAGCTCGAGGTTTCGTTGTAGATGCTCAATTCG
>NW_021011479.1:5595636-5640751 GCF_003987935.1 Bombyx mandarina
TCGCGGAGGAGGGAGTTGTAGCCGTGTTCGTGTACGGCAGCGGTTTTGCCCAGGCCGAGACACTGGGCACCGCCGCCGGAACGAACGCTGGCTTAGCCTGCGACGCAGAGGGTGCCGAGGCTTTGATGTCTGGGCCGGAAGCTCGGAGGCGGTTTTGGCGGGCGACGCGGCGATTTATTTTAGGGGCTCGGGGGCAACCACGGTAATTCGCGGGGTGACCCTGTGTTCGACACAGGACGCAGCTAGGCGGTTCCGTCGCGGTTTTTTGGTCGCGAGCGCAGAGGGCCGTGGCGTGATCGCCCAAACACTTAACACATCGGGGGCGCGCGTGACAGTTACGGGAAGAGTGCCCGTACAATTGACAGTTATGGCACTGGCTAGGAGTGCCTTTTTTATGGGGGGCTTCGACAGCGATACCAGAGAGCCTACAGACGGTCTGTGCTGTGCGCGTCTGAACGATGACGTCATTGTTTAATGGTCTCTCCGTTCAAACAATTGTGTTTAATGTTGTTTTTTGATGATAAAAATTATGATCAGCGAATTACGGATTGTAATAACTCATATGATGTCAAAGGATACAAATAATTGGAGGAATTGCTTGAGATGATCCCATCATCTTGTTTTTACCATCGCACCGCCCGCCGCCGGAGTAGAGTTCATCCATACTGCCTGGAGCCACTGCGTTCAACCACAGTTTGGACTGAACTTCCCTCCACGGTGTTTCCCAAGCATTAGTCCTTCTTCAAACGAGGCTTGTGGATAGTACTTAGCGGTAGGCAGCGGCTTGGCTCTGCCCCTGGCACATTGCTGACGTCCATGGGTGATGGTAACCACTCACCATCAGATGGGCCGTATGCTTGTCTGCCTGTAAGGACAATAAAAATAAAGAAAATTGGCGATTTCTCAAATTAACTAATTCAAAGCTGTTTCAATAACAGTGCAAATCAAATCAAATCAAATCAAAAAAGTTTTATTCAACATAAATGAAAGTACATACTTATTGAACGTCAAAAGAACTACCGCCAATTCACAAGAATTAGCCTCCGTCCTGAGAAGAATTGGCAAGAAACTCAGCGGGCATGTTTTTTTTTTTTTTTTTTTTTTTAGATTNATAACATAACAATTTTACAATATTGAAATTCCCGGAGCGAGCAACTCATTCCCACTTTGTGCAATCTTCTAGATAATCATTGACTTTATAGTAAGCTTTATTGCACAGATGTTCTTTAATAGTTTTCTTAAACCTATGTATATGTAGGTTCTGAACATCTTGTGGGATTTTGTTGTACAGGCGCACAGACAAACACCCGATAGCAATAGTTATTTCAATGACAAAATTGAAATGTGGTTCAATTGTATCCCAGCATTTCACGTATTTTAGGTAAATAGTATGAGACTGCCAAAGCTATTCTCATTTTGTAATAAATCTATAAGATTGATTACCGTGAGTCTAATATATCACAAAAACATCAGGTCTAATGGAAGAGCATTGAATTCGCACGTTGAAAAATGTTTTAAGCTAGATTTACAAATGGCGTCGCGCTTTTAACGGCAAACTTTTGTATGTTCATATTACGTGAATGTTAAATAAAAATGTATATCTCTTATTGGCATGAGATTTGAGTTATTCTTTTTAATAATAATAATAATAATAATGTTTTTATTGCAAGTAACCATGACTCATATAAATTGTTAATAAGACTTAGACCTATGTTAGTAGTTATATTTACATCACAATGAATTACTGTCGTAACATCCCATGGGAGATGGCACCACAGCGACCACAGTACATACACAGTCCAGCCTGCTTGCGATCATGCTCAGGATACTGTTGGAGCTGGCCCTCACTCTGCTTACCAGAGATGCACACCTCTTACGCATGGTAGCGTAAAAACAATCTATGTCTGCAAACATCCCTGATGCGCTACAAAAGCGGGGCAGCACCACCAGCACCCTAAACGCGTTATTATATCGAAATTTATTATTAATGTGTGTCCTGATAAAAAAACTGATAACTTCAGATGATTTTTAGAGTTCGGTTCTAAACTCCAAATCTCGTGGGAAGCTATCGCCTATGTTACTACGCGTAACATCAAAACGGTTCAGTTCATTAACTTTTCTCTGCTTTCTCTGTTTTCGAAACATATTTATTGGATTGATCAAAAATAATTGATGAAACGTTTTCGTGTGGTCGAATTCCTACTTTAAGCCTATGGTTTTAATTGTTGTATTGGAATGTTCACGTGACCAGACCTGAAAGCACAGATTTTTAAATTACCTTTAGGTTAAGGTAGTTTTCATGTTAAATTTGAGTTTTTGTTTTATTATTATTATTATTTGATTTTTTGTTTTTATTATTATTGCTTTTGTTTTAGTCCGAGATTGTAGTTATTATTTTTCTTTAATTCTAGTATAAATGAACTGTTAATGCAGTGTAATGAAGTGTAATATGGATGCAAAATCTGAAGTAAATGAAATAAATAAATAAAATAGTAGGAGCTCTGTGGAATTGCTCAATCTTGAACATGCGTCGTTAGGTCACACGTTCAAGACTGAGGGCGCATCGGTATTGTTTTTATTCTTAAGAATACGTATGCAGGTAATGTGAAGTACGAGTATGTTCAAGGGCGCTCACGTTTGTTGTTTTGCTATAATTGTTTCATGGAAACTCCTTAAGACATTTACTTTGCGACGAAAAAAATGGTTAGCTTTGGATCTAATTATCAATATTACATAACAAGCTTCCTTTATAAATAAACTCGTCAAAGTTGAAGGTTAAAGCTTTATTTTATGAACTAATTGATAGATCGCTTTTTTCGTACAATCAAAAGCGTAAATATAATGTTTTTGTGCTTCGTAACATTATCTTCAGAAAGGCATTTCATTGAGAATAATGCGGTATCATTTTGTATTGATGTAGATGGACAAACGAATTAACGGCCCACCGGATGTTAAGTGATTGCCGAAACCCGTCTACAGTACAATGAGAATGCTCCATTTAAAAACTCACATTGAGATGGATTTGTATTGTCTTTAAATCTGTTCTTGTTTTAAGTAAGTAAGTAATTAAGAAGCTTTGATTTCATTTTTATTATACGATATAACTACATATATATTTTAAGCTATTGCATAGCTTTTATCGCAGGCTTTGAGCGCGGCGATCGAATCAAGAAATTCCGTAACTAAAATAAAACCTAACACTCCCCACTCCGCCTACCATGTAGCACGCGTTCAACACATTCACACGTTGCGCTTGTGTAGTGTTTCTGAATAAGCGCGCGGCGTGATGTCGCACTGCATGCGCATCATGAAAAGTCTGCCCATCTTTCTCTCGCGCGGTCTAGGTTATGAGTGTGAGGAGACAGTTAATGTTTTACTTTTGTTAATGTTTACAAATATAGCGTGGTCTTATTTTATTATTGTTTTAATATGAAATAATTATTGTTTAATTATAATTGCATACGTTGATAAAAAATGCTATGCAATAGCTTTACCGCGGCAGTCCCAGAGTGCCACACGACTTTTTTTGTTAATGATGCAATTCGTCGCAAAGGCCGTTCGTAAACATAAGGTACGCATAGTAGGAAGATTTCAGAATTAGAATTTAGAATTAGAATTAGAAATATTTTAGAACAAAAAAACATTTTCACAACGAAGGCACTGGCGGTCTTCTAGTTGTAACATGCTGTGAGTGAAGGGTGTGGAGATGCTCAGACGAGAGAAAACAAACCTTTTATTAATATATATTATTTATTTAACTGGACATTACTGGTTTTACTGTTCTTACAATTTTCCTAGAGACCATAGTGTTATGACGCTACTCTTCTATATCCTTTTTTATACTAGTGTCGTGTTACAGCTCACACTTCTTAATAGGGATGTACCCACTAACACCTTCTCCTATTATTAAAATTGTTTACAATTTAAATAATACTTGTTATTCTATGCTATCAAATTTTAAATTATACAAATTATAAGTAGATGTTTCTTAAGTTATATACATATATCATGAACTTATTTAGTTGACAATATTTTGAGCGTGAAAATTAAATTTATTATTTAACAATGGTTTTGTAAATATGTCTGCAGTCTGTTTATCAGTAGGACAGTATTTAATATTAATTTTACCCTTTTTATAATTTTCATGAATAAAATAGTATCTCACATCAATGTGTTTGGATCTTTTATTGAATGAACCTGTTTTGATCAGCTGAATAGCGCAGTGGAAGCATGCTGGGCCCATAACCTGAAGGGTGTGGAGATGCTCAGACGAGAGAAAACAAACCTTTTATTAATATATATTATTTATTTAACTGGACATTACTGGTTTTACTGTTCTTACAATTTTCTTAGAGACCATAGTGTTATGACGCTACTCTTCTATATCCTTTTTTATACTAGTGTCGTGTTACAGCTCACACTTCTTAATAGGGATGTACCCACTAACAGTGAGCCCACGCGGGTTCTTATCACACTTATTTCTGCCAAGAATAAGTAACCAGATATTTCACTAGGCAATTAGTTGAATGGCGTCTTTAACAAAAATTACCACATTCTTATCATGCTTGTTTAGTAGCAATATCCTTTGTCTATTTTCAAGCCATAGTCCGTAATTCTGAAACCCAAACTGTCCTAGCTATGCATGTTTCTCCTAGTAAGCAACCGTGCGATCTTGGTTGACGAAAAGCAAAGCGATTATAGCGCTTTCATCGGTTTGTGATAGCGTCCATTAAATATAATTAAACTACTTTTCCCGCTTAATCTCTCGTTTGGTTTATTATTTCGTGATCCTAGACTACTAAGATGCTATTCGTCGACATTAGTATTTCGACTTACATCTAATTTAACCCTTTAATTGTATACAAAAGTATTGTTTAATTTATTTCATTTCTTCATAAGATTACCTTCTTAAGGTCTGGCAGTTTCTTTGGATCTTCATCTTCACGATAAGAGGACCCTAGGATAAACGCCAATGGTAGGTATGTCTTAATGAGTTGGGGTATTAAGTATTTTATGTCAATGTCCTCGTGTATGATGTCGGATTGGGTTGGCTCGGGACGCGTTTTACATCATCATCATCATCAGCCTTTATATGCACACTACTGGACCTAGGCTTCCCCAATGTCTTCGACTTCTACGGTGAAGGAATAGCATCGTGTGATAAAAATCTAACCCGCAAAATTATAATTTGCGTAATTACTGGTGGTAGGACCTCTTGTGAGTTCGCACGGGTAGGTAGCACCACCCTGCCTATTTCTGCCGTGAAACAGTAATGCGTTTCGGTTTGAATTATACTGAGACCTTAGAACTCATATCTCAAGGTGGGTGGCGGCAGTTTCGTTGTAGATGTTTATGAGCTCCAGTAACCACTTAACACCAGGTGGGCTGTGAACTCGTCCAGCCATCTAAACAATAAAAAAAAGATAAGCTGTGAGTTTTCCAATCTCAGCTGCTAAGAGAAAATGTTTTTCAATTTCCTTAAAACAATTGTACTCCATGATAAAATCCATTGTAAACACTTCTGTTTAAGATTTTAACCGTATTCATATTTTCTGATATCTGAGATCAATCAAACGAGTGCGTGGGTGTTGGATGTGTTAGTGAGTGATGCGATTGCGCTAAAGACCAGGTGGGGAGTGATTCGTCTTTGGAAATTTAAGATACGGTTAAATATAAAAATAATAGTAAATGAAGCTTTTGGGCTTAACTGTACAAGGATTAGGAATTTTTCATTCGTTACGTTTTTCAGTAGCTTAAGCGTGCCGGAAAATAAGTTCACTTTAAAAGCTTCCCCTCCATCGGATAACAATGCCCACACAAAATTCCAACTGTTGTTATCTATGGGAATTTCTCAACAAAATATAATCTAATAAAGTAGGTAGTAGAAGAATAGAAGAAGAGAATATTAATGGATCATAAGTTGTTTTGTCGACTAATAATAAATTAATCAAATAAAAATAAACAAGCCTCTATTTATTTATCCTTAATTTCCTTTTCAAATATGATATTTTTTTGTTAATGTTTAGTTAGTTATGAATGTTTTGCTTATTGTGTAAATGTTAATAAGAGTTAGTTTTTGTTATTGAATGGATGTCGTCTATAATTAATGTTGAATGTGAGTCTGCATAAAAAATAAGCATGCCTGGTCTAATAGATAAGACACCTGGTCTAATATTATTAAGTGAAGGGTTTATGCTAATATTCATATCTTAAGCATTTTTAATAATTTCTTCAGAATATTACTAGTGCTTGAGTTAAAGTATCTCGAATCTGCCCGAATTTGTACCATATTCCTTCTTGTTACTGTCGCGAAGCATTTGTTTCGGTTTGTGGGTGGCGCAGTTGTTATACGACACAAAAGGAAGTCAAACGTTCAAAATAATTTTAACTTCTACAGTATTGAGAACTAACGAGTCCATTCTAAGGGAGCTAAGCATCCAAAAATAAATAATAGTTTAAAAAAACTAACAAACACGCTTTATATGAAATTCAACTAAAAACAAGAAAATAAATTTTAATAAATTTAAATTGACTGAAAAATATTTATAACTAATAACGATAGTATATAATGATAGTTATATAATGTATATATATAGTATAATAATATATAATGATAGTTATGTGTTAGATTTTTTAAGTTACTAACATAGATATAAGTAATTACTACTAAAAAAATGTTATGGTTTTTAAAAAAAAAACTGATATAAAGTAAAATATATTTCATTTTACACTATTTTCGACTTAAATTTATTTTTCATTTTTTTGTTGAATTTCAATTTTTTCAATTTGTTTTTTAATATTGATTTGTCATCGGTCCTTGATAAATCTAGAAAGTTTTAATGAAATCTGGCCGTTTAAAGTGGGTCAAAATCGCGTCTAAAAGAGTCAGTTACAAACATACAAACTTGCGTACAAGTGAAGCTAATATAAAGCGTGTAAAAAAGGCTCTCTTCCATCTTCCGGGAACGTGTTATGAGTTTCTTCGGACACATCATGCGGTCTCCCAGACATGAATTCTGAGAAGCTCATAATTGCGGGTCGCATAGAGGGCAAGCGCGCCGCGGGCAGAACATTAGCTGGACGGTCAGATCTAGTAAGAGAAGCACTTAGTGGTAGTCTATACCATACGGTCCATGCCACCCATGATCGAACACAGTGGAGGAGCGTTACATGCGGTCGCGATCCTCAGCAGTGAGGGAACCATATAGAAGAAGACAGTAAGTATTTGAGGACTGGCATTGTAGCACCATTCAGAGCATACCAAACGTCTAACCCATTAGGCCACGGACGTTCGTGTGATTCCGCTGGGCAACATTCACAACGCTATGAATGGCAACTAAAAATAAAACACAGTAGGCATGAATGAAACATTCCTCGCGTGTTCTCAACACAGAGTAAACAAAATAGAATCGGCAGTGTATTTAATGTTTTGTGTATATTGTATTTCTAAACACGTGTCAAGTGCAAAGTTCTCGTGACCGGATGGTCAGCTAATAATAGGGACCGCTGTATTTTCAGTCTGGTCTAGTACTAGTTGGATGTTCATGAGTGATTACAACGTGAATGAGGTCATCCACTTTAAGTGAGCAAATTTGACATCATATTCGCATAACAAAAAAGAGGAGAGGAAAACTTAGAGGAAAGTGGCACCTGTGACAGAGAAGTTGAGAAGTGCGCGTTTGGGATGGTATGAACATGTGAGGAGACAAAATGAAAATGATGTTGGTAAGAGAGTGTTAACTATGTGGAAGGATATAGAGGAAGAGGTAGACCTGAGAAGAATTGAATGGATTGCGTGAAAGAAGATATGTGTAAGAGGGGAGAGAGCGAAGAAATGGTATATGATAGAGGAGTATGGAAGGAGAAAAGATGTTGGGCCGACTCCAGGTGACTGGGAGAAGGGCAGGAGAATGATGATGATGATTGCCATAAAAAAGACAAAATTTAGTCAATAAAAGGAAATTGCAACGATACTTCCTACTAAAACACCAGTCATTGCTATAAAAAGTTAGTACACGTCCAGAAAACGTCATGTCGCATAGTGTATGGGACTGCGCGGGAGCTTTTTACTGGTGTTAGGACCTCTTGTGACGCGGATAGGTACCATCACCCTGCCTATTGGAACGATGGGGCAGCTGTTGTATGGTAAAAACTTTTTTTATTGCTTAGATGGGTGGACGAGCTCACAGCCCACCTGGTGTAGTACCGGATCATAGAACTCGATGAAGGCGAGCGTGGCTATAAGGGAACGCTTTTGACTTTATTAGATCTGAAGACTGGGCGCTGGCCATCACCTAACCCCTCTTGTAGCGAGTCTGATATGTCTTGAACGCCATGGTGATGATTTTCTCGTAGACCAAATGCGCGTTTCCTTCGAAAACTATCAACAACATTTATATAATTGTAATATGATATTTATTTTTTTAATTTTTCTTTATTGCATAGTTGGGTGGACGAGCTCACGGCTCACCTGATGTTAAATGGTTACCGGAGCCCATAGACATTTGCAACGTGAATGTTGAGATATCTATCTTGCGATACGAGTTCTAAGGTCTCAGTTGATGTAGATCTCAGTAGATGTCTATGGGCTCCAGTAACCACTTAACACCAGGTGGGCTGTGAGCTCGTCCACCCATCTAAGCAATAAAAAAATACATTTTTTAAAGTTTTCCGGCTATGCAACCACTTCAATCGAAACAATTGATTGATTTGGAGCAGAATTATAGTGGCATCTATTCGGGCGCGCGATATGTTTCCGTAAATGTACTTCATTTATTCTTCAGAGAAGAATTTTCTAGAAATGAAAAAGAAACCACAGAATGCGTTTCTATGCGTGTGTAATAAAACGAGATAGAATGAATAGGCAAAAAAACGTCTCCATAAAATGATCATTTTAGTATTTTCATATTCAGCGGATTAATTCATACGAATTTGAGTTTACTTTTGCACTGAAACAGGGCTCAATGTCGCTTGAAACAAATTTCAATACGTTCGGAGTTTCATGCCGCGAGCAACATAGAAGTAATAAGTCGTATAACACACTGACACAGCAGACAAAAATAGCTTTACATAAAACGAACTCAATAATATTTTTGGCATAGAAATAAAATATTTATTTTAGTCAACTCATAAATTCAATTCAATTTGATGCGTCTAACCAAATTGGAATGGTTGAAATTGACATAAGTACTTCATACATTTATTTACAAGCGTCTCTAATTCGTTCGTTCGAGAAACAAAACATCGTAAATCCGTTTCTGTTAAAAGAGAAAATATTTTATTGTCAGTAGGAAGTGAAAATGTTTTAAAAAATTCGATAAATATATGTGCTCTTTGCTCAGATAGGTTTTAATTATATTTGTGTTGTTTGCACATTACATTCACATTATTAAGGTTTAGTTCATTTCGTATTAGTTTGATATAATTCTTGGCTGTCAAAAATAGAAAGCGCTATGTCTGATTAAAGCACTTTTACGATTAATATCGAAAGTATTTATGCTTATGTTATGAATTGCCAAATATTAGATAAATAGAGATATAAGATAGATTTACGGTAGGCAGCGGCTAGGCTCTGCCCCTGGCATTGCTGAAGTCCATGGGCGAGGGTAACCACTCACCATCAGGTGGGCCGTATGCCCGTCTGCCTACAAAGGCAATAAAGAAAAAAAAAACTACACATTGCTCTACAGGGGCTATTTTCGTACACAAATCAATTGGTTTATTCTTCTTTTCCCGGAAGAAAATTGTGGACTCTCAAGCCTAATCTAAATAACCTATGAAGTTGACATTTTAAAATATTGCTATATCGTCATTTAAAACATTATATATTATAAGACTGGCAATAAATGCTATATCCAAATGAATTTTGTTTAATAATTAAGGAAGTTTATTTTCAAATTCAGTCATTACTTAATTTATTAGTGTTTTGTTTTTATTACATTTTTGCGTCTTTTTCATTAATGTGGAAACGATAATAATACGAGTAATTATGAAATACGTGTTCCGTCGCGCTAATAATGGCGCAGAAACGGCTCGCAACGATAATGACGTGTACGGAGTGTATACTACAAAAGAACGCGCGAATCTTTGTTTGTTAAACTCTTTCGTCATCAAAATGATGATAAATAAAATGAAAAATTATTCTTTACTAGAGGTCCCGCAGTAGTCGAAATTCGGCTATAATTAATTGGAATTGTAAGTTTATACACAATTATGATTGTATTTTCAATTTCTAATCTATTCTCAATCTATTTTTAATCTATTCTCAAATTAACCACATACGTCAAGAACAAAAGTTTGGCAATAAATAAATAAATAGTATGCATGCGTGTGTGTGTCAAATACATGGCAGTGTGTGTAATGTTTTCTTTATTGATTTAATGTATCATTTATGAATTATTTAAAAAAAAATTAGCATTGTGCACTTCTTCTCTATACTCTCTATAAGTGTGGGAAATTTCATAGTCCTCCGTCCGCGCAATTTTCGTAAAAAGGGATACAAAGTTTTCCCTTCACGTATTAATATATAGATTTTATTCGTAAGCGGTTATCTTGTTGGTTAGAGCATAGCCAATGCCCCAAACGAAAACTTAGCCCTAAAAATATCATGGTCACTGTTTGGTGGACTAGTGCCGGAATAAGTCGTCGTGGCCTAAAGGATACGACGCCCGGTGCATTCGTGTTGAGCGATGCACCGATGTTCGAATCCCAGGCGGGTGTACCAATTTTTCTAATGAAATACGTACTCAACAAATGCTCACGATTGAGTTCCACGGTGAAGGAATAACATCGTGTAATGAAAATCAAACACGCAAAACTATAATTTGCGTAATTACTGGTGGTACGACCTCTTCTGAGTCCGCACGGGTAAGTACCACCATAGGCACCACCTTGCCTATTCACTTTACACTAGATGGACCGTTAGCTCGTTCATCTGTCTACGGAGCAAAAAATCTTAAGAATACACATTTGAAAATTCCCGAACAAATTATAGGATCAAAAGCCGATAGCATGTATATACCTACTAGGTACAATTCAGGCAACTGAACCCTTGGCTTAATGCGTGGTGCCACATTAAGATTGTTCCGCATTTAACGGTTCTAAGATTTTTCAAAAATAAAGATACAGGAGTCACCGTGGTCTAAAGGATAAGACGCCACGTGTACTCGTATCTAACCATGCGACTGTGCCGTCGTCGAAATTCTGCAGGCATGTACACATTTTTCTCTTGAAATGTGTATGTAAGTAGCACGTATTCCCAAATTACTACCTCAGTGATGGAATATCATAGCGCTAATTTTTTATACCTATTCCTACTCCATTTTAATATCGCAAAATATTGTACAATGTATTGGCGCCAAAATGAAAAAACTCAATGAGCAATCATATAAAAATGACAGATTCCAAATTCAAATGTAATATTTTGTTTATTTTAATTGTAACAGTATTTATGGCCAGACTAAGTATTATAAGTTCGATTTTAGTCAGTCAAAACATAAATGGAAAACGTTTACTTAAACGAACAATTGGGTAAAGGTTCGATTAAAGTTTTGTGAGCGATTAAGCTCCGTATCNAAAAAACTCAATGAGCAATCATATAAAAATGACAGATTCCAAATTCAAATGTAATATTTTGTTTATTTTAATTGTAACAGTATTTATGGCCAGACTAAGTATTATAAGTTCGATTTTAGTCAGTCAAAACATAAATGGAAAACGTTTACTTAAACGAACAATTGGGTAAAGGTTCGATTAAAGTTTTGTGAGCGATTAAGCTCCGTATCCGAAGCTTCCGTTCGAAATAATTTATTCGAATCCTTTTGTAACCAAAAGTCAAACTAATTTTAAGAGTGGAATGGCGAACGTGAAAAGCTATTATTAAATGCTGACCTCGGATCTTCATGAATAAAGTTTGTTACGATTCATTCATCTCACCAGGAACAGAGTTCAACTTTACAGCCTGAAATCGCTGCGTTCAGTCACAGTGTGCTTAAAGAGTTCATTCATGCCACTTACCATCCGGTTTTTAAACGCTCCATAGTACCTACTAAGAAGTGTGACCAGTGGCGGATTAAAGATCCAGAGCGCCCTAGACAATCACTTTATCAGCGCCCCTGTACCGGCCATAAATGGCCACCATAATACTATAAATTTTAACTAGTTGTTGTTGCAATTACGATGACGTTGTATCATCAAACCCTAGACTTTAGTTGACCAAGACCCTTGTACTTACGCTAATGCGCGAATGAAATATGACGTTATAACTGTGAAGAAATCAAGAGGGACGACAGAAGATTTAGATTATAGATCAGCATTTAGTTCTTAATCGTCGATATGTTATTTTCTTTATTTATTTGAAAACTAGACGATGACCGGTATTTTTTTTTGTTGATAAATATTTAATTAACGAATTACATATTGATAAAATGATCAAATACTCCAAGATCGTTTAGGCATTGTTACGTGAGCACGTGAGTTAAAATGACACAAATAATATAAATAAACAATTCATTTTCTTGGTCTAACCTTAAACCAAACACTCATTGCTTTCGGGTGGCTTAACAATGCCATCTGGTGAAGTAGCTTTAGTGTTATTATGTGTTTAAAGCAGTTCTCAATTATTATAAATAGTATTATTATTCGCCAATAGATGTCGGGAAGAGTCATAGAGTTGATTATCGATAAATTTGATTATTGAAAACACGAATAAAACGACATTTTCTGAAAATAAATCGTAGCTAGATCGATTTATGGCCCCCGAAATCCCCTGTNAAAAAAAAAAAAAAAAAAAAAAAAAAAAAAAAAAAAAAAAAAAAAAAAAAAAAAAAAAAAAAAAAAAAAAAATTCAAGCAGAGGACAGCAGCCGGCGCCGGGGTGACTCCTCCGCGGGCATCACTCCGCCCAACAGAACCAAGCCCATCGTATTATATATAAGTATTTATTATTTTGTCGATGTAGTGCAGCCGTGCGCGCTGCGAACAGCGTACCTCTCCCTACTTCTTCCCGCATCTATACCACCCCTGCCCTATGTGGCAGGGAGCTTCGTCCCGGGCAGTGGGGTTTGCCCCGAGGCCCGTTCCATGCCCCCGTGAGGGGGTATGACGACCCTTCTTCTCTCTTCATGCTTCTTTTAATGATCGACTAATAATACTTTGACAAATACTGTAGTTGTAAAAAAATCTTATTTACATGCACGCTACTCAAATCGAGTTGGATCTGTAAAATCAAACCCAAAATTAATAGTTATTATTACAAATTTTTTTTATTGCTTAGATCGGTGGACGAGCTCACAGCCCACCTGGTGTTAAGTGATTACAGGAGCCCATAGACATCTACAACGTATATGCGCCACCCACCTTGAGATATAAGTTTTAAGGTCTCAGTATAGTTACAAAGGCTGCCCCACCCTTCAAACCGAAACGCATTACTGCTTCACGACAGAAATAGACAGGGTGGTGATACCTACCCGTGCGGACTCACAAGAAGTCCTACCACTAGTATTACGACGCAAAACGCCCACAGTGCGACTTTAGAAATTCAAATTGTAATAAACAGTACAATAAACATCAGAGTATTCACGTAAATACAAAACTATGTAGTTACGATTACTTGTTTTTAACTAATAGTAGATAATAATATATTTGGTAGATAGGAATAGGTTGCAGATGTTTAGGTCACAAATCCTTCTCTAATAATGCGTTGTTCTATTTAAGACGATACGTATAAGCGACCGGCCACCTCTAACTTCTGCTGTATGCTACATTTTCATAACTCATCTGTATTAATCCTGAATCACCTTTTGCTTCTCAACCTTTTGTTTCTTTTTTACTGTTGGTAGGACCTCTTGTGAGTCCGTACGGGTACCACCACCCCGTCTATTTCTGCCGTGAAGCAGTAATGCGTTTCGGTTTGAAGGGCGGGGCAGCTGTTGTAACTATACTTGAGACCTTGTAACTTGTATCTCAGGGTGGGTGGCGCATTTACGTTGTAGATGTCTATGGGCTCCAGTAACCACTTAACACCAGGTGGGCTGTGAGCTCGTCCACACATCTAAGCAATAAAAAAAAATCCGCCTCTAATTTGTGTGAAGGGATCTGGTATATTGTAAATCTGATGATAGGGTGAATTGTAAATATTCGTGGGTGTGTAATATTACATTTTAGCGCGAACCAGTAATTCATTCTGGCTTGAAGATCCGCAGCCGTAATTTTCTTTCATAAGAAGCCCGTGACAATATGTTTGTGATGTCGCCAAGTTCAGGTCACCACTTAACACAAACTGAACTTTCTAAGTATATTTTGTGTCTTCTATAAACAATTTTTAGAACGTGCTTTATATTTTTTCCTTTGGTTTGTCTACGTTTTGCTTTTAGTCAGTACGTTGTCGTGGCTTGTTCGGGTTAGACGTGTGCTCCGGATTTAGAAAGTTTCACGTTCGTAAGCCGACCGTCCTTTCAATAAGTGTGTTGTGCCGTGTTGGATATTGTGAATGATATATAAAAATTAAATAATAATAGATAATCCTTTTTGCAATACATTCAAAATAAATGAAGAGTTTTTGTGTAAGACATTTAGTTACAATTTTTTTATTTATTTTGATTTTAGTGTTTTTCAAATTAAAACCTTTAAGCAATGCTAACGATAGGGGTATAGTTGTATTTACGCAGGTGACAGAACATCACCACATAGTATAAAACAAAGTCGGTTTCTCTGTCCCTATATCCTTATGTATGCTTAAATCTTTAAAACTACGCAACGGATTTTGATGCGGTTTTTTTTAATAGATAGAGTGATTGAAGAGGAAGGTTTATATGTATAATCCATCCATTAAATAGTGGAGAAATCAATAATAAATTACAGGTTCCGAAGCGAAGCGAGAGCGGGTCGCTAGTAATATTATATGAGACACGGCTTTAAAATGTAAGACAAAAAATTATAACAGTGTTAAAATCATTGAGATCATTTATATATTTTGATCTTGATCCGCACTGGCTCAAACTCACAGTAAATATATATAAAGATATTATTACAAAAACGTTCACATGCGATTAAAAACGAATACTTTACAAAGAATGTGAAATTTTAATTCAGGCCTCGATTTTACTGCTTTCCATACGATGAGCGCAAAATATATCCCTGAGTGTT
Source organism: Bombyx mandarina (assembly GCF_003987935.1). The sequence goes on from NW_021011479.1 coordinate 5,610,780, forward strand.
TGATGGACTGAATTTGATGCGGTTTTAAATTTAAACTCTAGTTTAATGGGTTCTTGGCCGGGTATCACGACTATCTGGGCGACCTTTGAAGATCAACGGCTCATTTTCCGGTTTCGGTAGAAATGTTTGATATATACATCGTGATAGAAAAAATATTTATGAAATTTACAAAACCTAATATATATATTTCTGCTTCCGCAGATATGCCTCTAAAAATATTTAATCTCAGTCATTCAAATGCAATCATACAATGCGTAATCATATCATTGGTAGTTAATACAATTGACCATAATATGTCATTTTGTAGGTATTCTTAAATGATAAAAACACTTCAATTACTTACGAAAATAATAAATAAATATTTACTAACAATCACGCCACGTTAACTGGTCCCGTGATAAGTTCGTAAAGAACTTGTGTTACAGGTACTAGATAACGGATATAAATGTAAGATTTTTATTATACACATACATATATTTAATATAGATCCATAACCCTGGAAAAGACATTTATAATTATCATACAAATATCTTCCCTTGGCGGGATTCGAACCCGCGACCCCCTTGTATAGTGACCATGTCACTTACCACTACACCAAACGGCCGTTAAAAAAAACCTTTTTAAATATTACATGCGTTTTAATAAAAATGCGTAATAATAATCCGTCGCTGGGATTAATATTCGAATCGTGACGAATATCATTGCCCGATTATTAAAAAATAGCGTGAATATTTTTTTGCTTAATTGGGCAGACCAGTGCACGGCCTATTTGGTGTTAAGTGGTTACCGCAGTCTATAGTCAGCACAGTTGTCGCTAAGTAACGATGTTGCAGTCTCAATTTATTCGGTACAATGGCTTTCCTACCCTCTCTAAAAGAGGTGGCGTTTGGGTATTAAAAGTTGAGTAGGAAATTATATGACGGATAACAGTGAATCAGTAGGAATAGTATTTTGAGAATGTCGCTGCTGTATCTTCGGATTGGTAATCAAACGGTATAAATTTTAACGGTTTGTTCTGCCCTTGGCATTGCTGAAGTCCATGGGCGACGGTAACCACTCACCATCAGGTAGGCCGTAAGCTCGTTTGACTACAATGGCAATTAAAAAAAAACTACGAATAAATACAGATCAGGATGGTAGTGAATTTCCACAAGACTTAAACTCGTTTATCTGCTAATTTTTAATAGTGAATTCTAAACGGCAATAATAATTAAACACACAATATGATACCTGTATACTTTACTACTGTTTAGAGTAATAGAGTGTAGAGAGAAGTGTACCTTCTTATATAAAATATAAACTTAAATATAAGTTTGAATACAACGGAGAATCATTATAAAATGATGTGGTATCTTTAACAGGGGTGTAAGTACAATTAAAATAGAGCAAGCGAGCCACTGTCTCAAATTATAATGAACTAGCGGCCCGCCCCGGCTTCGCTTGGGAAGCTTGGGAAGTAGCGCACGCGATGTAAAGAATTTTAGGTAATTTTTTTACACGTTGGGATACATTATTGGAGTTTCAGTAAGGATACCAATTTTTTTTTTAAATATAATAAATATAGCCTATGTCACCCGGGGATAGCGTAGCTTTCCAACAGAGAAATAATTTTTTAAATCGGTTCAGTTGTTTCGGAGCCAATTCAATACAAACTAACAAACCTTTCCTCTTTATAATATTAAGTATAGATTAACTGAATCTCCCATCCTAATTATTATGTTATTTTAATTGAACTCGAAAGTATATTAAATCTATCCACAACTAAGCATTAAGCATTCTGTGACATAAAATAAATTGTGATTAATCAAAAAGAAAACAATAAGATTAAAATTTGGTTGGGTGTGAACGTAAAATTCTTTGATATACGTTAAATTTGATTGATTAAAAAGTTTGATTGATTTAACATATTTTAATGATCCAATGCTTTATTGTATAAACCGATCTGCAGAGAAAAGAGATTATTTAGGTAGGCGGTTTTTCAATCACGAATAATACAAGTATTTGCAATTTAGATAAGAATACTTATGCACGTAGATGGAGCTCTTGTGTTGTGTTATCTTACATAGAATACTTTCATAACTGTATGGTGTAGAATATGAACACACAATCGATACATTAATATATACCATGTGTATATGATATGTCTATATTTATAAAATGTATATACACTTACCTACTGCTTGACTTAGATCTGCCCCATTTTACGCAATTTTCGTAGAATATAAGCATTATTTTATTAAGGAAATGGTGGCATTCATTGGATAAGATCTATTCTCTGGTAATCATTTAAAACAAAGAGAGCCGCGATCTGACCTCTCTGATCCACAAGAGCTTCAGTTTATTGGCATGAGCAACCGGGTGAACCTAGAGTTTATTAATTGGTTAGTAACAAAGTATTCCTCATATAAATTTTCTCTATTTTAATGTTAAAAATTATGTATGGGGGGCATAAAAATTTTAGAAATGATACAGTTGGGCATGGCACAAAAAGTTTTGGAAACACTGATATAGAGCATATATTTCCGGTTTATCTGTTTAATTATATTTTATCAATTCAAGCAATCGTGTCGATACATAACAAACATGTTTTATTTAACATGTTCCAGATATATTTGTTACCTCATTGGCTTTGTGGTATCGAGGATGTTCACTTGCGAAGATCGTGGTTCAAAAACGAATAGTTTTTTTTTTTTTTTTCTTAGATGCATGGACGAGCTCACAGCCCACCTGATGTTAAGTGGTTACTGGAGCCCATAGATATCTACAACGTAAATGCGCCACCCACCTTGAGATATAAGTTTTTAGGTCTCAGTATAATTACAACGGCTGCCCCACCTTCAAACTGAAACGCATTACGGTTTCACGGCAGAAATAGGCGGGGTGGTGGTACCTACCCGTGCGGACTCACAAGAGGTCCTACCACCAGTCTGGGTAGGCTTATATTTCTGTAGACTGATGCTCACGGCTGACTTAATTGTAAAGTGGTTAAGATATTGTGACAACGTAAATGCCCCACCACCCGTCTTGAGGCTCGCGAAGGTGACCTAAATATCGTTTGAAACTAAATTAAACGGATAAGACATTTCTAGGGTGGGTTCTATATTTATTATTTTATTTTTTATTTATTTATACTTATTGTACACAAAAAGAAAATACAATAAAAACAGATTTAAAGAATGTCTAAATACTATGTACAAAGGCGAGCTTAACTCATTCATGAGTTTTCTTCCAGCATATATATATATATATCTTCTATATTTTGTATTTTTGCAAGGAAAAAAGTATTACGTTTTTATCGTTTCAGAATTTCGGTTTTTGTGACGGCGAGAAAGCATATCTCGTTTACGAAAATTGTTAGGGAGTCTCCGTTGATAGCTTCTATATTTGTATTGAACATTTGCTTAGGATGTTTTTGGTAATTTTTTTTACTATTTCGCATTTGTCATTGTTTTTATACGTGCCGGTGGTTAGTAGCCCCGTCTGCTGAGCCTCTGGGATCGAGATTCGATTTACGGTTGGTTTCTTTGTTGAAGATATTCGGTACTCATTGATCTCCGACGATTGTTTTTTGAATGTAAATTGTGTTTTGGTGTGCAATAAAGTGTATTCTCTCGCTCTCTCTCTCTCTCTCTCTCTCTCTCTCTCTCCGACCTTTCGTGATTACGTCGTTTGCGTCAGTGCAGACGAATGAGTGTTATTTTCAAATACATAGCATCGACGAGACCTCACCAATGTTTTTTCATTGCTTTTATAAGCAGACATTACAACGCGACTTCTAGCTCCCTTATTCAGATATGACATTTAAGTTACATTTTATTAGTTCTGGATTTCCCGTACAGCCGAAGTACTGAACTGCTCTGTGGCAGAAACCCTTCAATCTACTACCAGTATACAGGCTGTAAAGAGACCGTTATCGAAGACGAAAGAGAGAAACTATCAACCCAATGTTGAGGTTCTTGGGGTGAGCTGTGGATCTGGTTGTATTGTTGACCGCGGTGTCTCCGCTATTTACTGGTGGTAGGACCTCTTTTGAGTTCGCACGGGTAGGTACCACCACCCTGCCTATTTCTGCCGTCACGCAGAAATGCGTGTCAATTTGAAGAGTGGGGCAGCCGTTTTGTAACTATACTGAGACCTTAGAACTTATATTTCTAGGTGGGTGGCGCATTTGCGTTATAGATGTTCATGGGCTCCAGTAACCACTTAACAACTAAGTGGGCTGTGAGCTCGTCCACACATCTATGCAATATATAAAAAACTTCTCTCTGGTTCTCTCTTGGCCGAGATCGGACGTTTGGGAGTTGTGTAGTGGATTGCTTTTAACATCTTGGCAGCCCTGCATGTACAGATATACGATAAAAGGAAGATCTTCCACCGAGCGGGTGATACTGCTCGGTAGACCGACGGTCTAAATGTTGTTGTTCGGAACTTGTATATACGCAAGCTTATCTTGAAAATGTCGTAAGCGAGATTCAGGCATCTGTCAATTATCTTGCGTTGTATGATGGCTACCGCCACACTGCATATCCGGGATGCCTGCTATAGGTGGGGTTTACGAGCCGAGCAACTTGTCGACCGGTCAAGTGGCTCATGCGGTGCCATTGGTGTTCCGGAGTACCTCACTGGGTCAGAACCAGCCTTCCGAGTCGGAGAGCAATACATCGCCAAGTGGTGGCTCATTGTTGTTGATACCGGCACGGCGGCGCGCGGCCTCAGCACTTCCCGTGAGAGTGATAGAGCATAAACATGTAAAATTTCTAAAACAAACATTAACAATGAAATACTTACCTTAGTGATTGCGTATCTAACCTATTGGGAATGTATCTAATGCTAATTTATACATATTATTTGTAGTGTTGTTATGTGTTATGCTCCCGCGCGTCGAAGAAATCCAGAAATATATTTTTACTTTCCAAACCGACGTGGTCATGAAAACTTTAATGTATTTGTCTTGGCTTCATAACGGAAAAAAAACATTTGCTTCTAATAGTGCAGTTTTTTTATCGGAGGTGACCAATCATTAAGACTAGTTCTACTTTGGACACTGCCGTTTGGAAAAGTAAGCAAGGGCTTTTGTTGTAGCTCTGGAATTCATTTTAATCCACTTTACTGGTGGTAGGACCTCTTGTGAGTCCGCACGGGTAGGTACCACCACCCTGCCTATTTCTGCCGTGAAGCAGTAATGCGTTTCGGCTTGAAGTGTGGGGCAGCCGTTGTCACTATACTTGAGACCTTAGAACTTATATCTCAAGGTGGGTGGCGCATTCACGTTGTAGATGTCTATGGACTTCAGTATCCACTTAGCACCAGGTGGGCTGTGAACTCGTCCATCCATCTAAGCAATAAAAAAAAAAGATACTTGACCCCTACCTCTACTCCTTGCCTTGAGTCGTCCTTGTAGATTAGGTTTATGGGCTACATAATACGTCAAAACGCGAAGCCTTAAGATATTCCATCTCTTTACTCAGTCTCCTGAACAAGATAATGTTTCGCATTCTCTGAGCCCACGAAACCACGGTCATGCCTTTTGATTTTATTTTTATCAAATAAATTGTGAATGAGCTCTCGCTCAACTTAGTGTCAAGTGATTATTAGAACTCTTAATTGTCATAAATGCCTCACCCACGCTAAGAGACGAGGTATAATTTTCAATTGTAATGTATTACGTTCTGATCTGGCAAACTTCCTACGCAAATTTTTGTGTGGGCTTACAATATCATAAATAATAACGCAATTCATGTTTAATATAAATGCCGGCGCAACGTTACTATTTAGTTAACTGAGATTAGTTAAATTTAACTACTTCTTTAATGTTACGCATGTAAGCAATTGTTTAAGACGGTATTCAACAGAATTCATGAATAAGCTACCCCCACTTTCTACTTTAAATACCAATGACTCATCATTATCCTGCCCTTCTCCGAGTCACCTGGGGTCGGCGCAACATGTTTTCTCCTTCCATACTCTTCTATCATATACCATTTCTTCGCTCACTCCCTTCTTACCCATATTGTCTTCCACGCAATCCATCCATTTCTTCTTAGGTCTATCTCTTCCTCTTTGTCCTTCCACATTCATAGTTAACATTCTCTTACCAACCTCATTTTCATTTCGTCTCATCACATGTCCATACCATCCCAAACGCGCATTTCTCAGCTTCTCTGTCACAGGTGCCACTTTCAGACTTCCTCTAACATATTCATTCCGTATTCTATCCATTCTCGTTACTCCACACATCTATCGCATCTCTGCTGCATGCAGTCGCCTTTCATCCACTACCTTAGTCGTCCAACAAGCTGATCCATACAAGACGGCAGGCCTTATTAAGGTCTTATATATTATCTTCCCTTTTAGGGGAACTATGACTATTGTCGCACAATACATTCCCGCTCGAGTAACCGAACGGAGCGGAGCTCTCTGTTGTTACTGTTGTACCTACACACGAATTGTTTGCAAAAGTGACATCCTCCATCTCCACTAATCCTCCTACTCCATTCATATACTTTCTGCGGATTTGACTTTTATTACACGATGCTATTACCAAATTGTGGCAGTTATTCGTGATACCGTATTTCATTTAAGAAAAAATACCTACCAGCGCAATTTGAGCACAGTCACATCGCTTGGCACGAGTGCACTGGTCGTCTAATCATTTGGGCTATGACTTTTATCCTTTATCTACGTTTCAGACGCCTAGCTGCCTTTTCTTGTTTGATGCCGATACATTCACTGCCGATTTTGTCGATATATTCAATGTGGAGTTGAACTTCTGAATCTGTACACTGCAGAGAAAGAGAAAGGCAGCAACTTGGCTCTGCCCCTGGCATTGCTGAAGTCCATGGGCGACGGTAACCACCCACCATCAGGTCGGCCGTATGCTCGTCTGCCTAGAAGGGTAATACAAAAAAAATTAAAAATAAAAATATTGTTCGGTCCTAAGTATTAGCTGAATAAAAAAAACGTACATCCAAAGTTCAGAGCGGCTCACGTTTATTTGGCGTCGAGTCGCTAATACCGAGAGCTCCCGGCCCTTCGTCGTAAAGCGTTCGATCTAATTACGACAAAGCCGCCGTCTAATTAGGAAACACTCTCGGAAGAAGGAAAGTCTTTCACTTTTCTACGAAACGGAAAATCGTAATTTCCTCCGTTAATGTTACTAGAAATGTATCGAACTTCAAACGGACTTGTTGAATGCAGTAATAAAATAAATAAAAAAATAAAAAAAGGGTGCGTGTACTTATGTACGCGCGTAAGAAGTTATACTTTATTTTTATTTAATTTTTTTTTTAATATTAAATAATTAATAATAAATGTTTAACGTTAATAATTTAATAATATTTAGTATGAATTATATTAAATGATAATTTTGTCATTTATATTACTAAAAATTTAATGCCAATAACACTTTATTTTACGAGGGTACATGCGCGAAAGTTCTCCTGCGGCTATATTCAGACTCGCCAAGTTACGTCGGTCGTATTGTAATGAGCGATTTAGTGGGCAACTTCATTCTGTTAATTTTTTTTTTTTTTTTTTTTTTTTTNCGAACCGCTGACTAGACGGTCCGAGGTAGAGACTTGATAGGAGACCGGAGAACGGTCAGTAGTCAGTGAACTGTGTTAGAGTACGGGTGCGGCTGCCGGGATTACTCTGAGTGTCATTATCCATATTATTCAATATCCAATAAATAGTTGTGTCCTAAGAATTTTCCTTTTTTAAAACGACCTCAGAGAGAATTCCCATAACAGTACGGTCTAACGACGCGCCGCTTGCCCTGTGGACCGTGAATGCAGTACCGTCATTTAATACACACCGTAGCAACGAGTAAATAAAATAAAACACTATTTCGGAAACTAAGTACTTTTTAAACTTAACTTCTCTCCTCCTCGCGTCATTTCCTCACTGCTGAGGGTCGTGACCATCATATTTAGACAGGATTCTACTTCTTGCAATGTCCCTCCAGCTCTTCTGATCATTGGCCGCATGATGGGCTGTGTGGAATGGGATCTCTAATGTGGTGCGGATTTGACCGAACCACCTTGTCGGATTGCGCCCGCCCGGTCTCTTTCCCTCGATCTACCCCATCACGAATAGTCTCTCTAAGCTATCAGGCGTTTTCGAGCAATATGACCGAAGTACACAAGTGCACGGCGAAGGCAGAGTGTAGACAGTCTTGTCTTTATCTTAACTTCTAATTGGCAACAAGTCCCATACGATCATCGGGGTCCAAATTAGGATGTACCAGAGACTGAGATTCACTTTCGTCTGTGTCCGTCGAATAGAATATTTTTGATGATTTCGAACTGACATTAGAAACTCAAACTTTTTATAACTTACAGCTTATTAGAATAAAATGACAATAGAATTAAATTAAAATGTAAAAACAAAAAAAATTATCAATACTTATGACATTTTGACTGACTCGATGGTCCAGTAGTCAGGTGGTTGAGTATTGCGCCGAGGGTCGTGGGTTCGATAATCACATCAGGCGAACATTCCTGTGATGAAAAGGTTTGTTTGCTCTTTATCTGGGTTTTTATTATCTATATATGTACATATTATTTAAACGTATATAAGTATTTACATACGAATTAATAACGTGGTAAAATGAAAGGTGTCGATGAAGGTTTTTGGTAGATAGCAGTAGCATTAACTCACAATGGGCGATGTGCGAATCTTTTCCAACAATTAGACGCATTCCATGGATAGTTATTCACGTCATTACGGATCCTCCTGATCCATTAACGGTGCTTTTAGGCACCACAAGCACCGGTCACCGTCCTCGTCGAACCCGTCGCTTGTGACGAAGGGCTCGACGAGCGAACTAACCCATAGACACAGCCCACTGAGTTTCTCGCCGGATCTTCTCAGTGGGTCGCGTTTCCGATCCGGTGGTAGATTATGCGAAGCACTGCTCTTGCTAGGGTCAGTGTTAGCAACTCTCCGGTTGAGCCCCGCGAGCTCACCTACAAACGTTAGGGCGAAGCTGAAATAGCCTCTCAAGGCTATCAGCATAGGTAGGAAAAAAAAAAAAAATGGATAGTTGGGTCGTAGAGTGGCCAAGGCTTTCAAACACAATGTAAAAGGTTTGAACAGAGTACGTATTCCGCAAGGTCAATGTAATTAATTTTAATCATGCCAAACCATGACACCTGGTTTCACGCGCATTATATTCGGAATTAATTATCATTCAGAAGATACATTAGGAATAGCTCATAGGTTTTTAATACCAAATTTTTTTTTATCGAAATCGGATTACAATTTTTGTGTGTGCTCGAAAGAATAACCAAAGAACAATGTAAATAAACAGGGGAAGATAACAAACAAACATCACAGCGTAACTTGTTTGTAAGCACTTTCAGATTACAAATATACTTGTTATTTTTATATTAGTTAGTAATTCTTTTGTGAACGAATACCAAATGTAAATCAAAACCAATATCAACCTATGATCTTGTTAAATAAGCTGTAATGAAACAATTTAAAAAATTCGGTTTATGTATTTGATCAATAGGAATCGTTTGATAAATAGCCCCGCTCAACTGTTTTTAGCGTGTTTGTAAGCTCTGAATAGATCTGATTACAATAGGACTGCCAACGTTTTTAAGGCCAGTAATAGTAGTTTCACGATAGCACATATAAAATGTAAATTGTAAAATGAAGAATCGTGCCGTTCAAAAATAGACAGAATTGTGTTTTTCTTTTATTGCCCGAGCAGGCAGACTGGCACACGACCCACCTGATGGTAAGTAGTTACCATCGCTCATGGACGTCAGCAATGCCGCTGCCTAATACTCTCTAATAGCTGCTTAATACTCTCCATAAGCCTCGTTTGAAGAAGGACATGTCATAAAAATGTAATAGGGTTTGATTTGTGATTTAATTGAAGTATAGTCACACGTTGATAACATCACAAATCAATATTTTAAATATGATTGTTGTTTTTTTATTAAATGAAAATAATTCTCTTGTTACAGTTGAACAATTTTCTATTTTGCTGATGGTAATGCATAGCATAAGCCTACGCGGGTAGGCGCCATTTATTCTATTGCTATTATCGGGCTCTGACCTCGGGTGGAGTTCTGACGTCGGGTGTAAGAGTGCAGGGGAGTCGTTTAGTGAGGAGGGTCCTAAATTTCGTTTCTTGTCTCGCGGTCCGTTGCCATCTGTGGACCGTCTTGTCCCAAATACCCCGCGCGCCGTCTAGGCGTGGGGACATCGAAGGAGGTTTGAACCCCAAAAAAAAATCGGTTGTCTGTAAAGTCGGTTTACTGACGATAGTTGAACGTGACAACGTCATAAGAAAATACTGATGGAATGGTTTCATTTTTCAATTATCGCAATTATCGTTACTATAAGCAATTGACACCACATTCATTTTTCACTGAACTTCATACTTACTTGACGAAAACATGTAAATGTATTATTGTATAGCAGCTGTCCACGCGGATGCATCGCTCACTCAAGTAGGAGAGAGACAGATGTCGAACGCTGCCGAACGCGGAGGCCAATTGTGCCTCTTTGTCGCTCGTTGCGCGCTCTCGCTTGCACTTCAAGCCTTAAATGGAACGCCTCAGAGCGAGGTAACGCCGCATGAGTCATGTTTTTTCGTGCATGCAGCCGGCTCCATCGAAAGACGTTGTCACGTCAATAAAGCTTTTGCGAGGCAACGTGGATGGTGGCATTTGGGCCAATAACTGTTTAGACACAACAGTCCATGTTACAGTTAGTTTAATCATTTTGGCAAATAAAAAATGAATAGACAATCACTAATTAAGCACCACGTGGTAATCGATACGGACTCCAGTGACCATTTAAGAAGCTACAAATTGAAAGTTAGCAGATGACAAGTGACTTAGCGTCGCTATAAACAGAAATAAAGCTAGCTAGTTTGCCGAGTTAGAGAGCCAGTCATCATTCTTCAAATTACGCACGTTTGACTCTTCATAAAATTGAAAACGTCGTTTTGTAGACAAGTCTGAAGTCGTCGTGGCCTAAAGGATAAGATGTCCGATTCATTTGTATGTTGCGATTGCAACAGTGTTCGATTCCCGCAGGTGGGTACAAATTTTTCTAATGAAATACGTACTCAACAAATGTTCACGATTGACTTCCACGGTGACGGAATAACATCGTGTAATAAAAATCAAACCCGAAAATTTATAATTTGCGTAATTACTGGTGGTAGGACCTCTTGTGAGTCCGCACGGGTAGGTACCACCACCCCGCCTATTTCCGTCGTGAAGCAGTAATGCGTTTCGGTTCGAAAGGTAGGGTAGCCGTTGTAACTATACTGAGACCTTAGAACTTATATCTCGAGGTGGGTGGCGCACTTACGTTGTAGATGTCTATGGGCTTCAGTAACCACTTAACAGCAGGTGGGCTGTGAGCTCGTCCATCCATGTAAGCAATAAAAAAAAAGGCTCTGTTCCGAACCTGCCAGCTTTGATGGGGAAGGCGAATCTGAAAATGCTACGTAATGAGTACGGACACACGGTTACGTAATTGTTTTTTTAATTGGCCCAAGCACGCTGACGTGCTGACGACGAGAGGGATTTGTCTGATCGAACCTTCTCGTGCCGAGCCTCGTTTAGCTTCGGATTAACATGGCTGCGATCTGTCTTATGTTCATTCATTAGATCACAGAGATGAGACATCTTTAATATGGTCATTTTATCGCCAAAAGTGAGCAGATCAATACAAAAACAGTGGTAGGCGATGAATATCGCCCATGGAACGTGACAATACCAGAAGCAGTGTTAATCTAGTGCCTGACGAGAAAAACTCAATTTATAATTGATCGAATCCCTCCATTGACTTTCCTTGCTTTCTGCTAACTTTAATAAAGAAAGTTTTAGTCTTCATTTGTAATTTAATAGCTCTTTTATTATTTAAGCCATGGCATTAATAAGGCATAAAGATTCTGCTACCAATCTGTATGGGCTCAACACACTACCGCCCATTATTAATCTAAGTATATCCAAATTATGTAAGAAAATATGATCAGAATACTGTAACAACTCAATACCGATAACGAGGATTGGATCATAATAATAATGATAATCGATCGGCCTATTAGATGTGTCAGATATTTTGGTCGTCCACTTCTGCAAACTATCACATTATAATCTCGAATTTATTGCGGTTTTTAACAACTTCCTCACAGAACAAATAGATGACGTACTGATTTTCGCAGCCGACAAAAACCACGAATAAACAATGTAAAGTAGGCGATAATAATATTCTTTGATGTATGCATGTGCGTTGTACGGGTACACCATAGTATTTAAGACAGCCAATTAACAGCTGATCCCCGGTACGGTCTGAATAAAAAAAATGATGGATCTTCAAAAGTCTTTTTACGATCGGATTAACGCAATTCTGGTGCACATCAAAGCATATTTATTGAGCGTAAAAACAGTTGCTGTAAATATACTACAAATTATCTCATGAATAACGACTCTGTTAAGTAAGTTAGCATCCTCGAAATACGCCTGAGAAACGTTGTTGAAAAGTTTGTGAAGTGATGTGAGTTTGTCTTTTTTTTTTCACATATGAACCGACTACCTCAAAGCTTATCTTGAAAAGTGTGAGGTAGAAATCGCAATGGTACCGAATAAAACGTTTCCTTGCCGTTGAAAAATGAACGCATTAATGCTTTGTGGTAGAACTTGTGGTTGCGGTGTGGTGCGTAAGATCGTAATCTGCGTAGGAAAAAACATGGTTTAATGCTAAGAAGAATTTGAGTAAGGGTGAGAGTTACGTAAATGGACATATATTTATATGTATAAGCTACATTTCTAGTCATATAAATCCGTTCAAATGACATACCAACGAAAATTAAAGGTTAGATCATATTCAATGGTTTTAAGCTATAGCATAGCTTTTATCGCGGGCTTTGAGTGCGGCGACCGAACCAAGAAATTCCGTAACGAAAATATAACCTAACACCACCCACTCTGCCTACAGTGTCGCTCGCGTTCAACACATTAACACGTTGCGCTTGTGTAGTGTCTGTGAATAAGCACGTGGCGTGACGTCGCACTGCATGCGCATCATGCAAATGCAAAAAATAGTATGCAATAGCTTTACCGTGACAGTCCCCGAGTGCTACACGTATTTTTTTTTATTGCATTGTTTTTTTTTTATTGCTTGGACGTGTGGACGAGCTCACAGCCCACCTGGTGTTAAGTGGTTACTGAAGCCTATAGACATCTACAACGTAAATGCGCCACACACGTTGTTGTTTAATGCAATCTAGTTCCGAAATCCATTGAAGACCTTTTACAATCGTTGCTTTTTAATATATTATACTAGCGTTTATGGTTCGATGTCAGTCACGAGCATTTGTGACCAAATGCTTCCAATTAAGCACTGCGACAAGATTTATTTGCAGTTGGAATTTATTGCCATTTCCAGTTTATATGACTTTTGCATTGAAGTCTGGCGGTAACGACTACACTGATGTTTTTGTAAATGCATTTGTTGTAGAGCGAAATTTTAATTTAAAACGATTCCGCATTATCGTTATCAGTCCGTTGAGTAGTATCTTAACATTGCTTTTTTTTTATTGCCCGTGTACGCAGACGAGGCTACGGCCCACCTGATGGTAAGTGATTACCGTCGCTCGTGGACGTCAGCAATGTCAAGGGCAGAGCTGAGCCGTTGCCTATCGTTTAATTCTTTGTTTTTTTTTACAACGTAACCTTGAGATGTAAGTTCTAAGGTGTCAGGTATAGTTACAACGTCTGCCCCACCCTTCAAACCGAAACGCATTACTGTTTCACGGTAGAAATTGGCAGGGCTGCGGTATCTGCCCATGCGGACTCCCAAGAGGTCCCACCACCAGTAATTACGCAAATTATAATTTTACGGGTTAGATTTTTATTACACGATGTTATTCCTTCACCGTGGAAGTCAATCGGGAACATTTGTTAAGTACGTATTTCATTAGAAAAATTGGTACCCGCCTGAGATTCGAACACCGGTGCATCGCTAGATACGAAAGCACAGGACGTCTTATCCTTTAGGCAATGGCGACGACTCATTTAATTGTTTTTCGTTTTAACTCTTACTCTAGTTTGTCAATCATTGATATTTTAAGGATATTGATAATTGTACCTTACAAATATTTCATTGTAATCAATAAATCAATCTTCACAGCATATTTTATGGTAGTTACAGTGAAGCTGCCGCTTTCTGTTGAAGCTTAATTAATAGTAAAGCTTAACGGCGCGTGACATATTCAAACAAAGAAAATCAGCAAATTTCCCGAATTATAATTTATTTTCTTACCGTCGTAACCATTGGTAAAATTATTTTGTCATTTCGGTAACGATTATTTCTCCTAAATGGTAATTTTAATTAAGAGCGGGTAACACTGAACGGGGTTGCGTTTATCATTCGTTCTAAAATAGTTATTAATTGTAATCCCTGATTGGTTAAGTAATTAAATTTTTTTTTATTGCCCGTGTCGGCAGACGAGCATACAGCCTATCTGATAGTAAGTGGTTACCGTAGCCCATGGACTTCAGCAATGCCAGGGACAGAGCCAAGCCGCTGCCTACCGAAAACTGTCTGTTTTATTAAAATAGTAGAGTCAACACTACATTCTACATATTTCTATATTTCCTCATGTTCACCTCTTACCATGGATCCCTGGGCTGATGAATTCACGAAGCCACGGCTATATGCGACAGACTCGACTCGCAATGCTCCGATAAAGTATTTATTTTTAAAAACCACTGAGGTCAGACGCGCTTACCTTCCATGTGATCCTAAGCTGCTTGGATTGCCGATGAGCATCAAAATATCAAGGCATCCAATCCGCTGTCCTCTTTTGAATCTGATGTAACCTCTTTTTGAGAGAGCATCTCGTTATGTAGAAATAAAATGAACTCGATATCCGTAGATGCGTGTCGTGAACTCACGCAGATCTATGGCACAGTTTTGTTCAATTGTGCTCGTCTTAAATAGTGGTAAACGAGCACAGCAGATAGAAGTTTACTGGTGGTAGGACCACTTCCGGACGTGAGTCCGCGCGGGTAGGTACCACCGCCCTGCCTATTTCTGCCGTGAAGCAGTAATGCGTTTCGGTTTGAAGGGTGGGGCAGCCGTTGTAACTTTACTGAGACCTTAGAACTTGCATCTCAAGGTGGGTGGCGCGTTTGCGTTGTGGATGTCTATGGGCTCCAGTAACCACTTAACACCAGGTGGGCTATGAGCTCGTCCACCCATCTAAGCAACAAAAAAAAAAGAAGCTTTGAAGTCATTTCTGTAGACAGTCTTATTTGCCAGTCATTCCGTCGAGTATGACCGATATAGAGACTCAACAAACATAATAACTGAAACCAATGGTCCATCGTAAAGTTTGAAATATGCAAATCGTACGGTTACAGTTTAGCGTTTAGATGCTGATTTTTCATAAATTCTTTTACGACTGATCGCTAAACATTGTAGCTTACTCTTTTATTTAAAAAATAATATATATAATAGTTTGAAAACAACTAACAAAATACGCTTTTATAGAAAACCCAACTAAAAAATAGAAAATAAATTTTAAATAAAAATAGTGTAAGAAAAAATTATTTTATTGTAATGAAGCTAATAAAAGCGTATTAAAAATATATTTATATATGACGGTGCCATGGATGGTTGAGCAGTAGCACGTTCCTGAATTGGATAATTCGTGGGGGAAATTGTTCCTTAAGAAATATCGTTGAGTGTAGCTCTATCGCAGTGGGTGCTGTGCAATGGTAGCAACACTGGTGGAGCCTAGCCGAGGATATGACGGGATTTAAGTCCTTAAGCAGTGGTTTTGAATAGTGGGGAAGCCGTTACCTTCCACTATCGAGGTTTCGGAGTCAAAACATTCATATTGTGTGTTCTATGGGCTGCAATAACTGCTTAATACCGGATGAGATAATAACCATGAAAACATCAAAACATACAATCAGAGATAGTAAAAAGCGGTGTGTATATTAAAAAAAAAGTAATAAAATCAGAAAGGGTATTGTGGTAGTAGCCATCATATAACACAATATTGACAATTGACGATATTTGACAAATGCCTGAATCTCGCTTACGACATTTTGTTTATAACAAGATTCGCGCGCCGATTTAAGTTCAACATAAAATCGAAATTTTAGTTTAATTTGTATCGTGTAGTACCTAGCGTCGTTTACTCCTTTTTGTTTATATTTTAATATTGTCCACATACACTATAAACATTATAAAGATTATTAAAATAGTGCGATTGACTTTTATCAACTCTGAGTAAGAATTTCCCGCTAATCTCCTCCTCGCGTCGTTTCCTCACTGCTGAGGGTCGTGACCATTATAATTCGACATGATTTTACTCCTTGTGATGTCCCGCCAGCGCCTCCGATCATTGGCCGCATGAAAGGCGTCGTGGAATGGGATCTCTAGTGTGGTGCGGATTTGGTCGAACCGCCTTGTCGGACTGCGCCCGCGCGGTCTCTTTCCCTCGATCTTCCCTGTCACGAATAGTCTTTCTAAGCTATCCGGTGTTTTCCGAGCAATATGACCGAAGTACTCGAGTGCGCGGCGAAGGCAGAGTGTGGACAGTCTAGTCTTGATCTGCAGTTGATCTAAGATAGATTGATTGCCAAGGTATCCGGAGCATTCTTCTTTCCCGCTAATACGTAGAGCAAATAGCAAACCACAGCTTAACGAAGAGTAATACAATTTAATCTGTCTGTTTTTAGAATTATTTTATGTTTGTCAATCTATCTGTTTGTCGATTAATCTTATCAATCAAAAATTCTAGTTCAACTTAAGTACATCGAATGCTATTAGTTAACGAAGTTAATTGTGATTGTCTATACTAATATTATAAAGAGGAAATATTTGTTTGTTTGTTTGTATTGAATAGGTTCCGAAGCTACTGAACCGATTTAAAAAAATCTTTCACTGTTTGGAAGCTACACTATTTCAGAGTGACATAAGCTATAATATTTTTGGAAAAATATTAGGGATGCTTACTAAAACTCTAATAATGTAACCCAAGGTGTAAAAAAATGACCTAAAATATTCTTTACATCGCATGCCCTGGGAAAGCTATTGATGATAGAATAAAATAATGTACTGCAACTTTGTAGAACACATTATTATTTACAAAAAATGTCGCGACAGCATATGTCTAACTATTATAGTTATGCCGCAATAAGTGTTCTTTTATTTAAAAAAATAAAACAACGTCAAATAGCGTTGAAATTTTTTGAAGACCCGAGCGGAGCCGGAGTGCGCTGCTAGTTACAAATACTTTTGTCAATGTGTACATTGAATATTATCACTAATAGTGATACCAATTGAGATATTCGGTATAGGATTAACAAAAAGCTCAGCGGAAATCCCTTGAACTGTGTAAGGCGTCACGTTCTTTGAGAGCTTACAAGCTTCGATCCGAACAGTTTCGTTTATACATATTAACACGAAGTTATTTTCATTCTTCTTTCAATTTGCGTTGTTTTATCCACGTCATGAAATAGCAATTGTTGTTGTGGTTGTCATAGATGACTCGTGATACGTTGCCAGGAGTGCCCGTAAATTATATTGTTATAGTTAATGTTACTTTTGATACTAACCGTTTTTTACTTTACTAATTTTTACCTAAAAATCGCTAATCGAGTGCGGCTACTGACGCGTACATAATATTTAGGTTTATCGTTACACGTTTTTCTTTTGTTTTGTAGTTGACATATGAAAAATAGCTGAGTATCCCAAAACGTTCATTTGATATTAATATTTACTAGAGGTCCCGCAGTAGTCTAAATTCGACTAAAATTAATTGGAATTGTAAGTTTGTACACTATTATGATTGTATTTTATACTTCTATAATCACAAATTTCGCCAAAGCTACTCTATAAAAAAATATTAATAAAGACAAACAATATTTAATCTATTCTCAATTTGACCACAGACGTCAAGAACAAAAGTCTGACATTAAATAGTATGCATGCGTGTGTGCGTTAAATACATGGTATGTAGTGTGTGTAATGTTTTCTTTATTGATTTAATGTATCTTTTATGCATTATTTAAAAAAAATATTAGCATTGTGCACTCCTTCTCTATATTCTCTATAGGTGTGGAAAATTTCATACTTCTCCGTCCGCGCAATTTTCGTAAAAAGGGATACAAAGTTTTTACTTCACGTATTCATATATAGATAGATCATCAATAACTACTGAATAAACAAAGTTCGATGACGAATTCAATGACCTGGGAGCAAATAGGAACAAACAATTATGTACTATTTAAACGCAAAAAAAAACCTGAAAATTTTGAAGAAAAAATTATTGCCAATCAAAAATGTCGTCAGTAGCTAATAAAAAAGGAAAATCCGTTTCCAAACAGAAAAGTAAGAGACACTAAAAAGCCTTTTTAAAAACCGTTCTATTATGGAAAAGCTTTCACTGATAAAGTTTATCAAGTTGACAACAGACTAAACAAAATAAAAATGGTTGATAAACACCAGGGAAAATGATGTTTAACTGTTTTGTTTGCCTATTAGATACAGATAAGCTATGAGTCCATTAGGCAGTACGACTATTTCTTAATTTAATAGCTGGACTACATATGAGTCAATCAGTAACTTTCAAGCAAAAATTTTTTTTTTTTTTTTTGCTTAGATGATTGGACGAGCTCACAGCCCACCTGGTGTAAAGTGGTTACTGGAGCCCATAGACATCTACAACGTAAATGTGCCACCCATATAGTTACAACGGCTGCCCCACCCTTCAAACCGAAACGCATTCCTGCTTCACGGCAGAAATAGGCAGGGCGGTGGTACCTACCCGTGCGGACTCACAAAAGGTCCTACCACCAGTAAAATGTTTTCAAATCAGTGTTATATCAAACATTTCTCTGTACGTTTCTCTTAAGACAAGTTTGTGTACGCCGGGTAAAAGCAAAGCAAAAAATAAAATGAACATAGCATTCCACACTGTTTGAAATTACTTTGATAAACACCTCCCAGCGATCGCATTAATGTATCGTTTCTGGTACTTTCCAATATCCTCTTCAACGATTCTTTGGGCAATAAATTTTTCAAACTGACGTTTGTTAAGATGGCATATCCGTACTCATAAATATTCTTGTCGGAAAATAGTTGAGGGCTATTAGCTATAAATTTCGTATGTGTTGTTATTATAGCCAATTCCGAGATTCGTTGAATTAGAATTCACTGAGTTTAAATAGCTGCTTTTGTTCCTTTATTCCTGCTTAATTTTTTTCTTTTTTGCTTTTGTTCTTTTTTTTTAAAAGAAATCATAAAATTAAATTTAACAAAATCATTAAATGAAATTTACAATTTTACTTACAGTGCTTTTCAAATAAAAGACATTAAAGAACAAACAAAGAGTTTGAAATCAAACAAAATAAAGCGAATGAAAAAGTTACTTTAAATTTAAATTAAAATGTAATAAATAAATAGTCTCACATAAACTTACCGATCTTATAAAAACAATAATATTCACGAATAAAAACCCTTAAGTGCAGTGAGAATGTTCTAAAATCAAATAAAAATGGATCGAAGTGAAATTTCGTTTGAAAATATGACTTTCCTTGAGTGGAATGGCTCAATGGGCGATGAACTAAACATGCCCCATTTGGACTTAGAAGTGTTCTATAGACCCGACATAGTGATCATCGCGCTGTACGTGGGTGTGCTGACCGCATCCCTATCTGCCAACACGCTGCTAATATTCGTCGTCATCAAGTTCCAATACATGCGAAAGTGAGTGATTTGCGCTTTGTTTTTAAGTGTTTTTATTTCACTGATTATGCTAACGTGTTGATATATAGCTAACAGATCAGCTATGCCCTTCGTATTGCTGACGTGTGAATGATCTGCTTTCGAGGCCCGTAAAGATAAATATTGTATTTCATTATGTGGGTAAATGTAGAGCCGTCTTTGTTGGTTGAACTACTTACTAGTGATCCATAGATATTACACGTTCACCAAGCGTTATTATCATTTCAGCCTTGATAGCGATCTCTGGTATTGTTCATTTTGAAATGTGTTTTAGTCTTCTTAACGTTTAAACAGCCCTATTTCTATTTGGGCATAAGAAAACTATGCAAATATTTATTGTTAACAAAAATTTATTTGTGAGAATCGAAAGAATCTGTTTTTTTAACTGAAAAAAATTAACTGGAGAAGGTCGCCTAATGATGTACAGGTGAGTGAAATCATAGTTCGCTTAGAGTAAGTAGAGTACCTTCTGAAAGTGAGCATTAATACATTAAGATAAAGTGTTAACTTCAATGACATCGTAAGTTTGATTTTTGGTTTATAAGCTTAAAGGGTTTAAAAAAACTATTGCGATTTCACATAGTTTTTTTTTAGCTTATATGGTTGAACGAGCTCACGGCCAACCTGGTGTTAAGTGGTAACCAGAGCCTATAGACATCTACAACGTAAATGCCGCCACCAACCTCGCGACATGAGTTGTAAGGTCTCAGTTTTAACAGTAAAACGGCTGCCCCACCCTTCAAACTGAAACGCATTACTGCTTCACGGTAGAAATCGGCAGGGTGGTGGTACCTATCCGTGCGGACTCACAAGATATCCTACCACCAGTTCATGAATGTGACTGACATTTTTTTTTGTTTAGTTGGATGACCGTTTTATTGGTTATCGAAGGCCATAGATATCACTCACGTAAACGCTTCAGGTCATTGACTCAATCGTATTTTTTGTATATGATATTTAAAAACATGCTATTTTCAGTTTCGTTTGCATTACGCCCTTGGTTTCACATATTAAATCTTTTAAATCAAAGCGGTATTGTTCGAAACAATTGAACTTCACAGTCAGACGAGTTATGGCCGCGCGCATTCTCTTCTGTAACGGATAGCCGCTGATTGAAATGTTTTCCCTTTCAATACAAATCAATAGTTCGTTTCTCGCTCAGCGCGCGAGCTGATCTATCGTCAATCGTTAACGCTTCCTATGGAGGCTGATGTATATGAACGTCCCCTTTTATCTTAAAGGCTATTAATATTTTACACTGTTCCTTGGGTTTTGTTTATTACCGTGTGTTCGTTATCTCGAAGAATTTTAACAGCATTAGGTACGTAGCTGCCTAAATTTTATATCGTATTGGAATCTGTAAGTTTTAAATTAAATGTATTCACAACATGTCGTCTTGAGTGTTCGATTGAAAAACTTTTTAAATTATATGTTCTTAAATGCAGATAGAGCAGGCGATTTCACGGCATACAGATAGGGCCCATTAGTATCTATAGACTTAAAATACTATGATTATTTTAAGTCTATAGATTTTACTGGTGGTAGGACCTCTTGTGAGTCCGCACGGGTAGGTACCACCGCCCTGCCTATTTCTGCCGTGAAGCAGTAATGCGTTTCGGTTCGAAGGGTGGGGCAGCCGCTGTAACTATACTGAGATCTTAGAACTTATATCCCAAGGTGGGTGGCGCATTTTTGTTGTAGATGTCTATGAGTTCCAGTAACCACTTAACACCAGGTGGGCTGTGAGCTCTTCCAACCATAAATAATCTAATAAACCAATAATCCAAGCAATAAAAAAAAACCATTATTAATTACGTAAATGATTCCTTTATTAATTTTCTTAATCCGATATTGTTCCTTTAAGCTGAGAGTCTTTCTTAAGCTCTTAAAATGATGTAGAGTCCGTTGTTAAAAGCACTTTAAATTCTTGCATAATATTCGTGAAAAATAGTGACGCCTAAATATAATAAATAGTTTATTAGTTCAGCCTTCAGGAGCACTAGCGTCGGGACCCATAACTCGCGGCCAGAATAATAACAATAACCGAAATGTTACTGCCGCGAAACTCATACGAAATTGACAGAATAAAATTGTACCTACAATTACTTTATATATATTTTTACCATAGCTAAATAGGCCAGTTCAGCTGATGTTAAATAGTCACTGGAGTCGATAGATAGCGAGACTTCATTGAAACGTGTTGCAAAACGTGCTTACTGTAATGTCGCATTGAGGACGTTTTTGCTTTTTGAAACTCCTTTTTTAGATTTGCAGTCAGTATCAAAAAAATATAGACTTCGCTCATGTGTCTTCGTAATGTCTCAAGGTGGGTGGTGGGTCGTGTTTGTTTATGGGCTCCAGTAGTCATGTAACACGATGCGAGGCCTGAGGTCTCTGTCTCGTGTAGTGCACTAAATAATAATAATGAAAGCTTTTCTTACTTTTCAAAGCTTCGACAGGACTAAGATTCCGCATTGGTCTTAAAACAATTTTTTCTGCTTTTCAACCAATATGTTCAATTCAATTTCATACCCTGAAACCTAGAGATAAGATTGTATTAAGGCAATCCTAAGAATATAATCATTGAATATAGCTTAAAGGAGACATTCAACAGATTAATTTTACATGATGGTAATAACACAACGTGAATATATACTAATCTTCTTATATCAGATTAATATGAAGCACATTATCCGAGTATTATATGTCTGATTATGATATAATTGGGAAATATAGATCTCGGCTTAGCGAAGGCAGCGCCGGCGATGTGAAGTTGATCAAAGTGATTAGCGGTTTTCATCTTCCGAACGTCGACGCGAATTGGGAATTTAATTCGTTGTCTTCATCCTACCTATCTTAGCCGCTTGGTGCCTTGATTTTGGAATATATCTTTTGGAAGATATCTTTTGGAAAATATCTTTTGGAAGATTTAGAAATAACGTGGCCACTATCAAATTAAACCTACTTGGGAGCGAGTTTCATAACACAATCTTGGCAAGATCGCGATGAGCAGCTGCTCTTACACGTCCCTCTATCTGATGAAACTGTGAGATGACAGCGATAGGTAGTGTTACCAGTGATATGGTTCTGCCATTCGTATACCGATGCCGGGAGATTGTCACTTTCCATCAACTCCCGAGCGCTACGACATGTCCTTTTTCAAACGAGGATAGTGGAGAGTACTTAACGGTAGGCAGCGGCTTGGCTCTACCTCTAGCATTGCTGAAGTCCATGGGCGACGGTAACCACTCACCATCAGGTGGACCGTGTGCTCGTCTGCCTATAAGGGCAATAAAAAAAATGGGATGCAAATTCACGGGAAAAAAGCTAATTAAAGCTCCATACCACTGTCCGTCTCCTTCGGTTCATGGTATGTAGATGTCTTTACAATATTTGTACATGACAAAGAAATGACGGTACGTTAAAATAAAAAAAAAGAGAACGATTGAACTTTTGAATTATGATTTATTAGTCGTTTAGAATCACTGAAACTGCCACTGCAGAAAAATTAAAATTACTTATTTGTGGTATTAGTTAATGTCCACTATTTTACTGGGAGGTAATCATAATGAGGGTTTCATAATGTTATCTAACACATACGTTCAAATGTTATATATATATATATAAAAAAAAAAAAATATATATATATATATATATATTTTATTGCTTAGATGGGTGGACGAGCTCACAGCCCACCTGATGTTAAGTGGTTACTGGAGCCCATGGACATCTACGACGTAAATGCGCCACCCAGCACTTATAATTCCATTTCATTTCATAATCAATGATCAATCATCATTTCTTTTTTCATCATGGCTGCAGCTTATGTTCCTTATAGTTGGGGTAACTATATGGGTATGGGTAACATTCCCTTTGCCTCGAAAATGGAAGAATCAATAAGGCGTTTTTTACGAGAATAAAAATCCTTAGGGTAATTTATTTCGTAATTACATATTCGTAAACCACCAATTACAATCTAAGTTATAACGTAATGAAACAAGTTAAGCCTGTTAGACAATGTAAATTGAAATCGCTCAGGTTTACGGCGCAATACAATAACAAATGCTAAAATCAATCAAAGCTCTTTCACACAAATCTTACTAACCTCAGACAAAATGATGCTTGACATTTAGATCAATAGTTTATTTAATTAAAAACTCATCTATCTCAGACCGTTTACAAAAAAAAAAACACTTTAAAAAAATTTGAGAGTCATCGGTTATCAATTAATAATCGTTAGTTTTTAACTTCAACTTAAAGTTCGAAGTTTTTAATCTGGAAAGGACGAAAAGTCAAAAGCCCTTGGTGTTGAATAGTCGATATTTTTATAGTATAGACACAATGAGCGAGCTCAGACATTCTTATCAAGTGTTTGGCAGAGCCCGTAGACATAATAATGTGGATGCAGCTACCTAGCTTTAGACATGAGCCTGAGTCACAAGCGCTTAGAATAACGATTGTCCCATACTTTGAAATGAAACCCTTTACTGTTATTCGGCAGAAATAGGCAGGGGATTCTTAGAAGCGCAGCCTCTACGCTCTACCACCTCTAAAGTAATTAATTAATTGCTATGTTTTTATTTCAATTCATATCATAGTATCGTACAACATACGCATGTATTAAAGCCCGTTTGAGGAAGGACACGGAAGCTTTAATGAATTCGGGGCCCCTACTTTCAGAAGAGGAAGAGGTAGACTTAAGAAAAAAATGATGGTATGCGTGAAAGAGGGAAGTGAGCGAAGAAACCGTATATGATAGAAGAGTATGGAAGGAGAAAACATGTTGCGCCGACCTCAGGTAACTGGGAGAAGGGCAGGAGAATGATGATGATAAATGACTCTCAGAAGGTTACTATATATCCACCCAAACTTGCATGTAAGCCATTTCGCTAAGTAATCTATGCTCTCTAGGATTTTTCGTTCGATTGACTTACAGCTTTGCATAGTTGTTGTAAGAACTTCAGCAATTTATTTTGTTACGATACAGGACATTCAATTCACATTCACGGCCCACCTGATGTTAAGTGGTTTCCAGAGCCCATAGACATCTACAACGTAAATGCCACTGCCCACCCTGAGATACGAGTTCTGAGGTCTCAGCTTTTGCAGTACAACGGCAGCCCCACCCTTTAAACCGAAACGCATTACTGCTTCACGGCAGAAATAAGCAGGGTGGTACCTACCCGTGCGGACTCACAAGACGTCCTACCACTAGATCTCAACTTTTTATTCACGAAAACCAAAAAAATTTTCTTTAGTGTTATTACGTAATATTATTAACACAAATTATTATCTTAAATTGTGATACGTACCACCAGTAATACCAGTATATATTATAATACCACCAGTAGTTTATTACATACGTTATAAACGCGTTTCATCAAAAACACTATTCACTGTATTTTCTCTGAGCCGTTGAAAAATCCCCTCAAAGGGCCGTTGTTTTTATCGGCGTTCCATCGCACTCACTAACATCAAAAGTTGCTCTCTATCTGTCCCTCTATTCACTCACAAACACTTACAACATCCTTATCATTCAGTTGAGGTCCTAATACGGGAATAACTGATCCGCGCGCACTGAAAATATAAATGTACAGAAAATATTTTACGTTATTTACGACATAAGTACACGGAATACGCTTTATCCGAAATTGAGGTACGAAAGTACAATGGCACCGAGGTTCTCAAACTATTTACAATAAAACAGATTGGTTCTCGTGATATATTATCAAGAACCCTTTGAATAATGAAAGTCTAAATAACTATATTCGAACATCTAAATATATTCGAAGTGCATAAGTACATTATGTTTCTGAGTGTACTTAAGAAATTTGAAGATGGTCCAAGATAGTTTTCGGATATTTCTAGTTAAGAATTATATAAAATTGCCTTATTAAATAAGATGCAAGGAAAAGGAATATAAAACATTTGAGATTCCCAGAAATTTAGGCCATGATATTACGTTATATAGGTTATTTGTTTCCAGCTATTGTCGAGTGATTATCACACACGACATGAGGTCGAACCTTAAAGTATTGTACAGCAGCCTTCCCACTGGCAGTACTAGAGGGGATGGCGCTACCTACCAATGAAGGGTACACGACCTAATCTCAGTGATTACGCATTTTTTAATTTGCCTAATCTCAGTCTTCTAAAACGACGTTTTCCCTTCACCGTGTAAGTTGTACACGTCTGTTTGCGATAAAAAATATTGTTAGCGAAGTTTCGCGAAAAAAGATAAGTTGTAATTGCAAAGAGAAGTTTTGGAACTACGAAGCATCTAATCTCGGAAGACCGCTCGTTCGTTCTATCCACATTATGTAATTGTTTCTTTTGTTCTTGTTCATGACGGTCTAAAATCAGCCACACAATTTATTTTTCAAATCAATGTTTTCATATAATTTAAATAGTATTTATTAGGTAGCATAAGTTGTTTTTGGAACGAAGTACCTTATGGGACGATGCGGAGGGGTACCCTAATCGGGACAAAAACGTCCGTAACGTAAGATTTTTATTAGTAACGCACACATTGTACGACTTAACTTAACTTTGTAATAACGTACAAAAACTAACATAATTTTTATCATCCATTGACCACGATCTCAGAGCGTTCGTTTGCGCAATACACTAACTCTTATGCAAAAAACCGTGAATGAAGTGTACCACAATAAGTTCGCACGTTACTGAATGACCGTGGGCTCTTCGAAACCTCCAGTTTCATTTTCTTTATACCTCGAATATAACTTAAAATTAATATTTATATAATAAGGAACTTCGTTCTTACTCGGTGTCCCAAGACACTACATATCTTTTTTATTTTTTATTGCGATTGTAGACTGATGAGCATACGGCCCTCCTGATTGTGAGTGGTTACTGTTGCTTATAGGCGTCTGCAGTAACAAAGGCATAGAAAATCTGGTACTTACCTCTGAGTAATCTTTACTAGCCTCGTTTGAAGAAAAACATGTTTTAGCGCTCAGGAAAAGTTGAGGAGGGAAGTTTATACTAACGCCGGATGGTATGTGGCAACACAGACCTTTAGAAGCGCAGTTTGAGTAAATGCAGTGGCTCTATGTAGCATGGGCGAACTCTGTTTTTGGTGGAATTGCGATCACCAACGAGTATTTGCTGGTGGTAGAGCATATTGTGAATCGGCATAGGTAGAAGATACCATCAACCTATCTATTTCTGCCGTCAAACAGTCCTGGGCGATTTGAAGGGCACCCGTCATACAACTATGACCTTCAATTCATTCCTCAAAGGAGCTTTAAAAAACTTTATTTATATTCAGGATTTTTTTCCACGTTCAGTTCAAGCTCTATCGGTCAGGACGGGACCCTGGAATAATTCATAGTTCCCAATTAGGCTGTGGTGTGACGTAAGCTTGGATTCTGAGATGAGGTAATGCTAATGTATTCTCATGTCATAAAGCGGAGACTACATAAGAAGAATCTTCCAAACGACCGGCTTTATTAGCCAGTACAGCGCAGTACAGTAGCAGTAATGCGTTTCGGTTTGGAGGTTGGGGCAGTCGTTATAACTATACTTGAGACCTTAGAACTTATATCTCAAGGTGGCTGGCGCATTTACGTTGTATACTAATAATAATAAAAATGGTAAGTGCTTAGTCTCGAACCCATAACCCGATCGACAACTACTTACAAGACCACGGAGCCACAAGCTTTGAACTAATTAATTGCTTTAGTTAAACGCCACGATTAATGTAACGCAGCTGAGAGGCCGAAGCTATTACGCGAACACTGTATCATTGTCTATGAAATTAAATTCTTAGGCATTTTTGTTCTTTTGTGTTCGTTTTTTTTTTTTAATTTTTGTATTTCGGTTTATCGTGCGACTGAGAAGTCTATTTTACTCAGTTTGTTTCTAAGGTTGGCCGAGATAATGGTTTTTAATATTAACTTTATATTTATCTATACTAATATTATAAATCTGAAGAGTTTGTTTGTTTGAACGCTCTAATCTCAGGAACTACTGGTCCGATTTGAAAAATTATTTCAGTGTTAGTTAGCCCATTTATTGAGAAAGGCTATATAACATCACGCTAAGACATACAAGCGGAGCACTAATAAAGAATGTTTCAAAATCAGGGTTATTTTTACCTTTTGGGAGCTTCCGCTGCGTGCGCTGCAGAAATGGTTAAAGTTTCGCTAAAACAATGTATGACAGTATTGTTCCCCTTTAAAAGATCTAAAAAAAAGTCCGTGACAGCATACGTCTATATGTTAAGGTTGGCTTCTATAACGTTTTTTATGCTAACCAAATTTGTTCTAAAATAAACATTATTTGTGAACTATTCTACGCGGACGAACTCGCGGGCAAAAGCTAGTATAATTGTTTTTTTATTTTTTTAAATTTTTTTTAAGCAAAAGGAAGTGAGGCCGCTCTAGTACAACTTGACGTCGCTCGTAGGAGCAGGAGCTAGCAATCTTGGGCTTGACCTGGGAGGAGCTAGAACAGACTGCCCAAGACCGATGTAAATGGAAGGATTTGATTCGAGCCCTACACCCCAGCAGAGGGTAATAGGAAAGAATGATGAATGATGACAAAACTTAAAGAGTCGAGTATGAGGTCGATGTCTCAATTCTTTTGTACAGCAGCTGTCCCATTCTTCAAAATAGAAGATAATATTATGGCCCATAGTCCAGTGTATTCCTTAGTTATCTTAACAAGCATAAGCTTTAAAAATAGTCTCTCTAGCATATAATTGCATTGGAGGTATTTAATATAAAATATAATGTCTTATTACTTCTATTCTAAAGTTGATGGGATATATAAGAAGGACATGTCATAGCGCTAGGGAAACACCGTATAGGGGAGCTTTATGTAGCTATATTATTATTTACTAGCTGACCCGCAGACTTCGTAGTGCCTCAATCAATAAATAAAAGACCTAAGCTTTTGTATAAAATAAACTTAAAACAAACAAAAGGAATCCGTCCGACGGGGAACACATCAACGGAAAAAAATATTGTTATTTTTATTTAAACTCTGTCATTTTCATATTTATCTACCTTTTAAACCTTCTCTGGACTTCCACAAATAATTTAAGACCAAACTTATCCAAATCGGTCCAGCCGTTCACGAGTTTTAGCGAGACTAACGAACAGCAATTGATTTTTTATATATAGATTATTAATTTATATTATTAAGCAAAGCTGGATAGTGCATGGCAAAGAAGATCTCTGAAGCGCACTGTGAACGATCGTAGTGGCTCCAGGTAGTATGGGTGAACTCTACTCCAGTGGCGGGCGCTGCGATGTTAGAAATGAGATGATGGTATCTTCTCAAACAATTCCTCAGAGTCCCAATTGTTTGCCGCTGTCGATCCATTCAATAGAACTTGCAACAACTGTTTTGTTTTTATCTGTCCAGTTTCAGACTGGCCGATTCCAAGGTGTTTCGATTTACACCTTTTAGAACAAACTTGATAATAATAATAATAATAATAAAAATTTATTCCAAACACAAATTAAGTACAAAAAATAAATAAAAAAGATAACAAAAATAACGAGGCTTGGAAACGGTTACCGGCTCAGCAATGCCTAACAGTACCGAAACAATCGGTACTGCGGCGCTGATCTTCCGCCGGCACCTGCGAAGTGACGCGCACACCAGCATCAGACCGACCAATACACAACATTGTAAAATATATTAAAAAATAAAAAGAACATGAAAAAAGTGTGTGTGTCCGCTCCGACGCACGACTGGAGTTTACTGGATATAAATATAAATTTGTGTCAGTTGAATACAGTAAAATATGGAAGTTACGTATTCTAGTGAGAATGATCCGGGAGTTGCGGAACACGTGGATGCGGTAATTAAGTAAGTCTATATAATTCACTTTTACAATTAATATATAAGTTGTCCATTCACTGATAGAAGGAATTGTTTATATTTAATAAGCTTTATTAATAAATGATTTGTAGCGGGTTATATTCGGGTATCAACCCACTAACAGTTGATACGTTCAGGAATCGAACCCGAACGGCGTCCGGCCACAAGCAAAACGATGTCGGTAAATTAAACGAAACAATACGAGAAATAGTTCTATATTACGACAACACGATACACTACAGATTATTAACAAATTAACGAGACACAAAACAAACGACTAACAAATATATGAAAATACAATAATGAGAGAAACGCGCGATCAGTACGAGGCTTTGTGGCGG
>NW_021011479.1:5647217-5753272 GCF_003987935.1 Bombyx mandarina
CTACAACCCCTATATTTGTTAATTATAAACTTTAATTTTTTTGGCAAGATTTTCATTTTTATTTTTATTTTGTCATGAATTAAAATAAAAAATCTGATGTTACTCTCAATTTTTCATCCCTCTATGATCAACCCCTATTTTTTATTTGTTAATTATAAACTTTAATTTTTTTGGCAAGTTTTTTATTTTGTCATGACTTAAAATAAAATAAAAAATCTAAATTCCGTTTCTTGTAGTATGTATTTTGTCAAATATGGAGAATATCATTTACGTCAGATTTATGCCTCCTGTAAAGTTGGTTTAAATATTGAGAAATTTGCTTATTGATGGGACGGCCTTGGTAAGCTTAATGTCGATGAAGTAAGCACATAAGTTAAAGAATAAGACATATTGTTAATATATTGAATGGAATGACAACGTTTATTTGTATTTTCTTTAAAATAGATCTTTGACCTTATGACTGACTGATGATCTACGACTATGCGTAAAATTATGAAATCGAGAGTATAATTCTGCATCTGATGTATTAAAATATAATGAAATAATTATTTGTGTGCAGTCTTGAAACATCAGCATAAGATTATACAGTAGTTATGTACTTGGTACGATTTAAGATGATACCGTCGTCTCCACCCTGAGGGATTTTAAATGTATCATCAATAAACTGGAAAGGAGCTTTCATTGTTTCCCTATTGGAAATACTTCAAGGGGTAAGTTCGTTTGAAACCGCGTGTAGACAGAAGGCCCTCGTCAAGCCCCCAACTGTCCCTCTGACAAAACTTTGACAACTCTATAGTTACAAGTGCAGGCTTTACGAGCTCACGAATCATTATCTCATTGTTCTCGAGAAACTCAAAATACGTCGTTTACGACAACGCTTTGTTCTCCAAAATTATGATCGTACCCTCGGTTATCCTGAACCATTAGTAACATTATGTTCTCGGCTATCTTGTATATGATTTTGGCAACAACGGTAGAACAAGAATGTACAAACAATCTCAATCACTAGTAGTATTTTAGAACGAATTCATGAATGATCACCATGTATACATAACATGTAATTATGATATGGCAATAACACTTTCAGCTTGTAGTTATGTACATGTTTATTAGCAATAAAACACAAATAATAACTTGTAATATATTTAATAAATTAACTGATGCTTTTCCTTGTCGAAATTAAATCTTTACCACTGATAACTTTTTTTTTGTTTTTGATTTTTTTCTTATAAAGGCGAGAAAAAAAAGGAAAACGGCTATTTTTCTATTTCTTTTTATTGTTAGAACTTTTTGTAAAGGGAGGAAATGGTCGGACTTACGTTACGCGTTGGAGGCGGTAGCCAAGGCATGTCAGAGTTAAACTGACTAAAGCCCCCTATCGCTAAACATCCCGCGTCCGAGCCTTGGGCTGGTAGAGCTCATCCGATGGTAGAACGGGGGCAAAGCTAGACGTATCGAGCGGAGCGCATGTTTCTGCGCCACCTTGACATCACCAGATGTCAAGACCTCTGGGCTCAGACCGTGCTCGGCGCTAGAAGGCGCAGCCAACTCATACACCCTGAGCACCGCACTGGATCACAACCATCGCGGGTCAGGGAGTGCGGTCATCCGCTCTTCCGCAAAGATGTATGAACAACATTCTTATACTTAATTTGGAATTTGGTTGTGTGTGTATTTATTTTGTGTTTTATTTTACATGATAAGTGGTTACCTGCGCTCATGGACGTCACCAATGCCGGAGCACAGCCTAGCCGCTGCCTACCGCTGAGCACTGCTCCATAAGCCTCGTTTGAAGAAGAACGTGTCATAACACTCGGGAAGCACCGTAGGTGTGAGCTTATTCCAAAGCCGGATCGTACGTGGCAAAACAGATCTCTGGATGAACTGGCACTGGTACTGTGGATAACGTAGTGGCTCTAGGTAGTATGGATGAATTATACTCCAGTTGCGGGTGGTGCAATGGTAAAAATGAGAGAATAATATCATCTTAAACTATTCCTGACAGCGATAAAACATACGGTACAAAACACAGAAAGGTCTCTCGGTAGACCCAGACTTTCTAAATTTATTTGAAACTTTAAAAAACAGAACATGGAACATCCGGCCATGAATTATGCAAGTGTACTGTTCATTCACCCGGCCCGCACTCAAATAAAGGCTCCAAAAGTCCCCATTCCGTTTTTGCAGTGATAGCCGTCCGGAACAGACGTTGCTACGTAGGAAGTAAAATCTTATCATTCAATCAGCCTTGTATCTGCCCACTGCTGAACATAGGCCTTAAATACGTAAATCTTTCACGATGACTTTAAAATATAGTATCCATCCCTAAATATAATGACGGCCTTGACCAATAACCCTGCTTATCATAGCCGCCCATTCAAAATACGTCATCACCCTTCCAGACGACTAAGCAACACACAGACTCCGTCGTCTTAAATACGTCGTTTCCGATGCTCTATTGGTGCTTTTAGGCATTCCAAGACCCGTCATCATATATCGTGAAATCCGTCAAATGCGACTGTGTAGGCACTTTGGTGTGCAACTTAACCCACAAAAACACCCTGCTTTTCTCGTACCCGATTCTTCTCAGTGGATCACGTTTCCGACTCGTTGGTAGATTCTGCAAAGCACTGCCCGTGTTAGGACTAGTGTTATGAAAATCTCTCAGGCTGAGCCCCGTGGCTCGCCCTATACAATTGTTGAAGCTAGTTTAGCCTGCTGAGGTTACTGGGATAGGGGAAAAGAACGGGAAAAAGTTTTCCGAATATGACAATACAGCATTATATATATATATACTGAGCGACCCGCCCTCGCTTGCGCTTCGGAAACATTAAAACACATATGAAACCAAAAAAATAAAATAAATAAATAAATAAAAAAAAAGTAGCCTATGTTCATCAGGGACAATGTCGGCTTCTAATGGAAAAAGAATTTTTCAAATCGGTCCAGTAGTTTCGGAGCCTATTCGAAACAAACAAACAAAAATCTTTCCTCTTTATAATATTGTTCAATAAATGAGAGTTAATGGTGTAATAAAGAAGACGATGATTTCAATGTAATGGAAATTTACATGAAATACAAACCACAAATCGTGGCTTGGAAGGGAAGGTATGACAAAATAAATTTACTAATGAGAAGTAAGTCATAATTATTACCCCCTCAACAACTTTATATATAACCCAAGAATTACCTAGTTAAACATTTTTAAATGCAAACCGACATAGATTGTACTCACAATGTTTCCTTTCCGAGAGCTGGAGCAAAAGTGCCGGTTTGACGCAGGTCACTCCCTTTTTATACCATTTGTTCAACATCATAACATTTAGTGTTACCCACAATATTTTTACAAAATAATTATTAAGGTAATCGATGCAGTTTTACTTTGTTAAATTGATTTGATTTTATTACAATTGATTTTAAAATATTAGCACTAAAATAATCTATCAGCGAAAGTAATTCATGTCTTAGAATTGACCAATCACAATAAATGTGACTACCACCATTTTAACAAAAATGGAAGTAGTTGCGGCCTCGTAGTAAACACAACGCCTAATTATTAACGACATTGACATTGCGACATTGTTCACAAATCAACAAATCGTCATTAAATAATATAAACAATAATTTTATAATGAATAAACTTAAAATAAAGTTTCTAAAAATCGTTGCGGCGACACGGCCATACTGATGCGCGATGCGTGCTCTGCATCGCTTCTGGTATGTCCTGTAATAACTGAGGTCAAGAACTTCCACAGTTCACTTAACCATTGCGTAATGAGCTTTAATGATTTTATAACGAATAAACTTAAAATGGAGTTTACCGAATCAACTAGTGCTCAAGATTCGAATAATTCGTTGTGTTCCTGGTGCTTTCGATATCCACTCACTCTCAGGAGGGACATACGCTCATCTGCGTTCAAAGGCCATAAAAAAGCCCTACCAAAATAATAATCACCTCAGAACTTCAGAAATTCTGTAATTAACAATTTAACCGGTCTGTTTCGATTCCATTAAATATATATGTCGCCGCAACGATTTTTAGAAACTTTATTTTAAGTTTATTCATTATAAAATTATTGTTTAAATTATTTAATGACGATTTGTTGATTTGTGAACAATGTCGCAATGTCAATGTCGTTAATAATTAGGCGTTGTATTACTACGAGGCCGAATTCCTTTAACTACTTCCATTTTGTTAAAATGGTGGTAGTCACATTTATTGTGATTGGTCAATTCTAAGACATGAATTACTTTCGCTGATAGATTATTTTAGTGCTAATATTTTAAAGCAATTGTAATAAAATCAAATCAATTTAACAAAGTAAAACTGCATCGATTACCTTAATAATTATTTTGTAAAAATATTGTGGGTATCACTAAATGTTATGATGTTGAACAAATGGTATAAAAAGGGAGTGACCTGCGTCACACCGGCACTTTTGCTCCAGCTCTCGGAAAGGAAACATTGTGAGTACAATCTATGTCGGTTTGCATTTAAAAATGTTTAACTATGTAATTCTTGTGAGTCCATAATTAAAAGTTGTGAAATAATTATGACTTACTTCTCATTAGTAAAATTCATTTGCATACCTTCCTTCCAAGCCACGATTTAGTGGTTTGTGTATTTCATGTAAATTACATACATTGAAATCACGTCTTCCCTTTTATTTACACCCATAACCTCATTTTATTCGACATATATATATTTTTTAAACTTAATAATTATATTTCATGGACTGAGTTCTTATTTGAATAAGAATTTTAAGCAGCAGTGGTCTGCATATGTCGAGTGCGAAATTATGATATGACGCTAGTAATTGTTTAAATTCTTTAAATCAGTTTCGACTTGGGGTACTGTCTGTTATAAATCTTTAATATAATCAACGGTAAGCTAATCAGTCGTTACGCGAGCTTGTCTGTCTATAAAAAAAAGCTCAAATAAGACATAGTCTATAATAAAGTCGGCATCTAAAAGTTATCGCCCGAATACCTGCGCATCTACGGGCCTATCAAATTATATTTTACAGTCTTACGATCGTTTTATGTAATACCCGTGTTAGTAGTAGCTTTATTGCACACGTCAATGATTTCATTTAGCGTTCTGAATGTATCGTAAATTTTATTACGAGCTAGATATGTGTCGTTCGTTCAATTTTAGAGATTCAGATCGATACTGACCCGTTGACAAAATGATCCGGTTCGTACGACCCGTTCAGTCGAGCGTTTGGATTACCGTTTATCACATCAATTTGTGACGTAATTAATATTGATATAAAGTTTAGTATTGAATAAAAGTTTAAAGGAACTGTTATAGTTCGATTGTTTACATGAGATCAAAACAATTCAAATGCGTTATGCGTCATTATGCGACAACGAACGACTAACCGAGTTCGCGAACGACTCATATCTATTACGAGCGAATCACTTGAGATGTCTCAATCTACGCTGGCGTTTCGTCTTCATTGCCGATTCCCAAATCGACAATGCACTTAAAGATGTGTATGTTACGTCATAGGTGAATCCATAATTTAATACGAATTTAGACCAATATACATTACGTCTAGACCTATATAAGCATATTATTATTTGCGTTTAGACGTAATCAAATGTACTCAAATTAAGTTTTCTTCAATGAAATTTCATTAGTTAGTAGATTTTATGAGGTAATGTCGATTAGGCGTGTTCCTGGTTTATATATAGTCAATCGAATATCTATATATTAGTACGTGAGCAAAAACTTTGTACCCCTTTTAACGAAAATTGCACCGTCGGAGAAGCATGAAATTGATAGACAATATCTCTCAATACTAACTGATCCATACTGATATGTGCAGAATGCTAGTATTATTTTTAAAGTAGGCATTCATAATACATTAAATAAATAAATAACTATGTACATCTTACCATATATTTGACACACATACATATATGTATATACTCTTTGTTTACTGTTAAACTTTAAAGCTAAACTGTAAAGTTTGTTAAAGTTTGTGGTCAAATTAAGAATAAACCAATATTGTTTGTCCTTAATATTATTTGTCTATAGTGTAGCCTTGGCAAAATCTGTGATTATAGAAGTATAATTCTTGTTATATATAGAATTAGAATTAGATTATAGAACTATAATAAATTCTTTGAAAATAGAACTATAATAATGTTCAAACTTATAATTTCAATTAATTATATTCGAATTTTGACTACTGCGGGACCACTAGTTACAATAATAAACTCTAAAACCTACATAATAATATTTATATTTCAATATTTGTAGCACATTGTACCGAAGTGTGAGTGCTTTTTGATTGATCATTGATGCGGAACGACTTTCGAACTACCCCTAACTACCTCTGGTCTCCTCGGGGAGCCTTGCCTATGAAAGTTTCGTTATTACTGTGGTCAGTACAGCTATTATTACTTGGATAATAATCATTAATATTGGTTAAATGCCTTGTTTATTAGTTTTGGTTAGAATATATTTGTCATTATTGTATAATTTACAACAATTATATCATTAATGTGTTTATTGTGTGTTGGATATTATTTATGGTATGGTGACATATTCCACCAGCTAAATCGAGACAGTGCACTGGGTTATTCTTAATTTTATTAACCGATTTTTGATTACACTAGATGAATGTGTGAGTTTGTGTCACGTGTAGGCAGCGGCTAGGCTCTGTCTCTGGCATTGCTGAAGTCAATGGGTGACGGTAACCACTCAACATCAGGTGGGCCATATGCTCATCCGACCACAAGGTAATTAAAAAAAACGTAATTACTTGGAGCCCATAGACAGGATGACCTGAAGGCACCATGAGACATGGCGTATTTAATTGTTTACGACCTCAAATTTCAAGTTTCGCGTGCTACTGCTATACACACACAGCATGGTGATATCCTCCCAAGTGGAATTGGAATATGTTTTACAGCTTTCTAAATTTTGTTGGTTAAATTTTATTACCCAATACTATCAATTCATCATTGGTATTCCTTCGTGAAGCTGTGTTAGACACGCATTTACTTAAAAACATGTCATCTGTCGCCATATTTAAACCACATTAGGAGCGCATTATAGCATATGTGTGTGTGTGTGTGTGTGTGTACACTGGAAGTTTTGCTTATTAAGCCCCAGATGATTCTTGACTCAAGTAACATTACACTAATACAATATAAACTTACTTTAATAACCAAAAACAGAGTACTTCAAAGTTCTTGTAAGCTTTTAAATTGAATTTCTAATGCTTGTTTTCATTAAGTTGCGTTCGGCTCAAGCTTAAAGTATGAGAGATATAATTTTGTTAATTAATAGCTTTAATAATGAATGTTCTTGTGATGGGTTTTTGATATAAATTTATTTGACATTTACGAGTCAAGAATAAATAGGCTTAAGCCCGAAAACCATCCACATCACCAAAAAAAAAATAAGCCCCGTGGTCTATGGTTAGTAGTGATCGGAGTCAATAAACTATAACTAGTTCTACAGTATTTACTGGTGATAGGACGTCTTGTGAGTCCGCACGGGTAGGTACCATCACCTTGCCAATTTGTGCCGTGAAGCAGTAATGCGTTTCGGTTTGAAGGGTGGGGCCGCTGTTGTAACTATACTGAGACCTTAGAACTCTTATCTCAAGGCGGTTGGCCGCATTTACGTTGTAAAGATGTCTATAGGCTCCGGTAATCACTTAACACCAGGTGGGCTGTGAGCTCGCCCCCCCCATGCGCATCCTTATGCGCACCCCCCACCTATCCAATAATAAAAAAGTAGTTTTCAGTCTGATGAACGGTTGGTAGACCAATACCTGATATATTTTGATACTATTAAAATACTAAATATCAAAGCGCCTTGACCTACTGCGTTATGCGCCGTGTTCGTATGGTATGATGCGATATTCCCGTTTCAAATCCTACAGCCTCTCAAGAATCAAGAACAATGTTCTTAGTTGTAGGGCAGTCAAACTAACAGTCTACTAGGAGTTAAGTGACCTCGGACAGCAACGGGTACCAAAACTCGAATACCACCACCGACCATGATATTTTGATTCGAAGTTCGTATTAGCCAGGCGAGGGAGCAGGTTTGCATAATACTGACTTGTGAGCTATGCAAGAGGAAATATTAAAAAAACTCCTGAACTTGAAACTTTTTAATCTCCAATAAAGTTTCACTTTGAAAAACATCAAACCTCGCGCCAGCTTATCTATTATACTTCAATTAAGGGTTGTTTTCACGGCACGGAATCTTCGAGTTGTTGAATAAAGCATGAGGGAACGTCCTGGAATATCTCAGTCGACGTGTGTAAACGAATTTTCCGGTTACATGCAGACATCAGGTTTCACCTACAAGTTTACACGTAATAATATGAATTTTCACGAGCAGTTCCTTGTGTTTTCCGAACTTAGATGAGTTTTTTTATTTTTTTATTGCCTTTGTAGGCAGACGAGCATACGGCCCACCTGATGGTGAGTGGTTACCGTCGCCCATGGACTTCAGCAATGCCAAGGGCAGAGCCAAGCCGCTGCCTACCGGTTAATACTCTCCACAAGCCTCGTTTGAAGAAGGACATGTCATAGCGCTCGGGAAACGCCGTGGAGGGGAGCTCATAGCAAAGCCGGATGGTACGTGGCGTGGTTTGTTCGGATTAGAATTTATTTTCGGCTTGTGGCTTTAGATTAGTTACAATGATATCTGTACCACTGAATCTGTGTTAGATTCGCGGTCGGAGTCAGTATGTTTGTTAAAGATAGGCATATTCGTACATATGTGAATGTTTTTGGTACTCGCATCACATAAGATATCTTAGTTTTTTGAAACGAAGTTCCTTATGGGACGATGCTGAGGGGTACCCGAAAAAACGTCCATAACGTAAGATTTTTATTAGTAATGCACACAGTCTACGACTTAACTTTGTAATAACGTACAAACAATAACATATTTTTTTATCATTCATTGACCACGGTCTCAGAGCGTTCGTTTGCGCAATACACTAACTCTTATGCAAACAACCGTGAATGAAGTGTACCACAATAAGTTCGCACGTTACCGAATGCCCGTGGGTTTTTGCGAAACCTTCAGTTTTATTTTCTTTATACCTCGAATAAAACTTAAAATTAATATTTTTATAATAAGAAACTTCGTTCCTATCCGGTGTCCCACGACACCACACATCTTTTTATTACTGGTGGTAGGACCTCTTGTGAGTTGGCGTGGATAGGTACCACCACCCTGCCTATTTCTGCCGTGAAGCAGTAATGCGTTTCAGTTTGAAGGGCGGGGCAGCCGTTGTAACTGTACTGAGATCTTAGAGCTTATAAGGTGGGTGGCGCATTTACGTTGTAGATATCTATGGGTTCCATTAACATCTTAAAACCAGGTGGGCTGTGAGCTCGTCCACAAATGTAAGCAATAGAAAAAACGTAGTACGGTGACAATAAACACAAGCGTAAAATGAAACCGTTAAAGTACGAGTCCTGATGACTGAAGGAGATGCAATAACAAAACTACCGGTCACCGTCCTCGTCGAACCCGTCGCTTGCGACGAAGAGCTCGACGAGCGAACTAACCCATAGACACAGCCCACTGAGTTTCTCGCCGGATCTTCTCAGTGGGTCGCGTTTCCGATCCGGTGGTAGATTCTGCGAAGCACCGCTCTTGCTAGGGTCAGTGTTAGCAACTCTCCGGTTGAGCCCCGCGAGCTCACCTACAAACGTTAGGGCGAAGCTGAAATAGCCTCTCAAGGCTATCAGCATAGGTAGGAAAAAAAAAAAAAAACTACATAGCGTAGTGATGGTTTCGTGTGGACATTCCTGTAATCAAGACCGGTCTCAGAATTTGCCATACTTGATTAAAAGCGTAAAATAAATCGTATTTATAAATAATTAATCCAAAACACCTTAAATGCATTATCCGGTACAAAAATTCTGCGCTGAAATAAAAAGCGAACATTTCCTCTTAATTTACGAAAAAAGGTCGACTCGCCTTACGACCCAAGAAGCAATTTTATGCCTCGCACATTTTTAATTAACGCGTGATTACTGCCGAAGATTGTTCAATAGATTTTCTAAGATAAAACTTTCTTATTTTGTTGATTTCCATAGAATAGTTTTTTTTTACCAGCTCAATGCTATTTTTTTAATATTAATTCTGAAATTTCCAAAGCTAAATTCTAAAGCAGGTTGCTAACTGTGAGCACTCGTGAACACATTCAAACTACTTTTACGATTCAATCTCAGGTTGACTATTTTATTTATTTATTTATAACTTTATATACTTGACTTTATAAACTTATGCTACTTAATGCCATAGGTATTCTCTGACAGTCTATTTTAGGGGAGTGCAGAGATGAGCCTTGGTTATGTTATGTTATTATGTTATTATTATCGTAATAATTATTAGGTACATAAACATATTTATATGTATAAATATGTATATATATTTATAACATACATAATATTTTCAACTTATTTAATATTTAATGTACACAAATCTGCCTTTTTGATAATATTTTTGACGTAAGTCGCGTAAGAAGATAGACTATTAATTATAACTACAGTAACGGTTTGTTTTTTTTTTTATTGCTACATGAGTAAACGAGTTCATAGCCCTCCTGGTGTTAAGTGGTTACCGGAGCCCATAGACATCTACAAGGTAAATTCCACCACCCACCTTGAGGTATGAGTTCTAAGGTATCAGTATAGTTACAACGGCTGCCTCAACCTTCAAACCAAAACGCATTACAGCTTCACGGCAGAAATAGGCAGGGTGGTTGTACCTACCCGTGCGGACTCACAAGAGATCCTACCACCAGATCTCACGTTTTTATTCATGAAAACCCAAAGAAAGTACTTTAGCGTTACTAAATAATATTTCCACAAAAAATCTTATTATCTTAAATTATGATACGTGCATTGACTTAAATATAAATGACAGTACTTTAAAATTGGTTAAGTTAAAATCGAGTTTCTAGTCAATGAAAACTCGGTCCCATTAATTAGCGTGAATCGCATGTAATATGTACTTAGATGTTTGTTATTAAAAGCCTTTGTCTTTGTGTTAATAAACTTATAAATGAGCTTTTTTGTTATTTCGTTCTTTAATACTATTAAATTCGTACAAAGAACCACAAAAAATATGTTAATTGAAGGAGTTCGAGGCCTTTGCTGGTAAATTGGGTTTTAATTTTCTTTGAAAAAAAAAAGTTTGTTTTTTCTCAAAACTCGAAACTTTTGTATTTTAATTTTTTGTTAAAAATTATGTTGAAATTTATTGTTATACTAGCTAACTCGACAGACTTCGTAGTGCCTCAATCAATAAATAAAAACCTAAACTTTTGTATAAAATAAGCTTAAAACAAACAAACGGGATCCGTCCGACGGGGGACACATCAAAGGAAAAACAAAATTGTTATTTTTATTTAATTCCGAACTTTTTCATATTTATCTACCTTTTAAACCTTTTATGGATTACCACAAATAATTCAAGACCAAAATTAGCCAAATCGGTCCAGCCGTTCTCGAGTTTTAGCGAGACTAACGAACAGCAAATCATTTTTATATATATACTAGCTGACCCGGCAAACATTGTTTTGCCATATATAAGATTTCTAGGGAATTTCTAGTCTAGAAAAAAAAACTAACTTATTGTAAATGTGTAAGGATGTGGTAAATGAGTGAAAGAGGTATGTAGTGCTGTGAACGATGAGGGAATATATAATAAAAATAACAAAACCTCATTCAACCACATAATACCTCATTATAACAAAAAAAAATGTCCAAATAAAAAAAAATATGTTAGGGGTGGACAACCCTAATCACTTAGGGGTATGAAAAATAGATAGTAGCCGATTCTCNCTGAAATAGCCTCTCAAGGCTATCAGCATAGGTAGGGAAAAAAAAAAAAAAACTACATAGCGTAGTGATGCTTTCGTGTGGACATTCCTGTAATCAAGACCGGTCTCAGAATTTGCCATCCTTGATTAAAAGCGTAAAATAAATCGTATTTATAAATAATTAATCCAAAACACCTTAAATGCATTATCCGGTACGAAAATTCTGCGCTTAAATAAAAAGCGAACATTTCCTCTTAATTTACGAAAAAAGGTCGACTCGCTTTACGACCCAAGAAGCAATTTTATGCTTCGCACATTTTTAATTAACGCGTGATTACTGCCGAAGATTGTTCAATAGATTTTCTAAGATAAAACTTTCTTATTTTGTTGATTTCCATAGAATAGTTTTTTTTTTACCAGCTCAATGCTATTTTTTAGATTTATTCTAAAATTTCTAAAGCTAAATTCTAAAGCAGGTTGCTAACTGTGAGCACTCGTGAACACATTCAAACTACTTTTACGATTCAATCTCAGGTTGACTATTTTAGTTTATTATTTTATTTATTTATTTATAACTTTATATACTTGACAGTATAAACTTATGCTACTTAATGCCATAGGCATTCTCTGACAGTCTATTTTAGGGGAGTGCAGAGATTTGGAGAGAGAGATTGGTGCAGAGATGAGCCTTGGTTATGTTATGTTATTATGTTATTATTATCGTGATAATTATTAGGTACATAAACATATTTATATGTATAAATATGTATATATATTTATAACCTACATAATATTTTCAACTTATTTAATATTTAATTTACACAAATCTGCCTTTTTGATAATATTTTTGACGAAATTCATAACTCGCGTAAGAAGATAGACTATTAATTATAACTACAGTAACGGTTTGATATTTTTTTTTATTGCTAGATGAGTGAACGAGTTCATAGCGCTCCTGGTGTTAAGTGGTTACCGGAGCCCATAGACATCTACAAGGTAAATTCCACCACCCACCTTGAGGTATGAGTTCTAAGGTATCAGTTACAACGGCTGCCTCAACCTTCAAACCAAAACGCATTACTGCTTCACGGCAGAAATAGGCAGGGTGATGGTACCTACCCGTGCGGACTCAGAGATCCTACCACCAGATCTCACTTTTTTTTTCATGAAAACCAAAGAAAATACTTTAGTGTTACTAAATAATATTTCCAACAAAAAATCTTATTATCTTAAATTGTGATACGGGCATTGACTTAAATATAAATGACAATACTTTATAATTGGTTAAATTAAAATCGAGTTTCTAGTCAATGAAAACTCGGTCCCATTAATTAGCGTGAATCGCATGTAATATGTACTTAGATGTTTGTTATTAAAAGCCTTTGTCTTTGTGTTAATAAACTTATAAATGAGCTTTTTTGTTATTTCGTTCTTTAATACTATTAAAATTCGTACAAAGAACCACAAAAAATATGTTAATTGAAGGAGTTCGAGGCCTTTGCTGGTAAATTGGGTTTTAATTTTCTTTGAAAAAAAAAAAAGTTTGTGTTTTCTCAAAACACGAAACTTTTGTATTTTAATTTCATGTTAAAAAATATTTTGAATACAAATTTACGAGCTGACCCGGCAGACTTCGTAGTGCCTCAATCAATAAATAAAAAACTTTTGTATAAAATAAACTTAAAACAAACAAACGGAATCCGTCCGACGGGGGACACATCAAAGGAAAAACAAAATTGTTATTTTTATTTAATTCCGAACTTTTTCATATTTATCTACCTTTTAAACCTTCTATGGACTACCACAAATAATTCAAGACCAAAATTAGCAAAATCGGTCC
Source organism: Bombyx mandarina (assembly GCF_003987935.1). The sequence goes on from NW_021011479.1 coordinate 5,660,877, forward strand.
AGCCGTTCTCGAGTTTTAGCGAGACTAACGAACAGCAATTCATTTTTATATATATACTAGCTGACCCGGCAAACATTGTTTTGCCATATATAAGATTTCTAGGGAAATTCTAGTGTAGAAAAAAAATTTAACTTATTGTAAGTGTGTAAGGATGTGGTAAATGAGTGAAAGAGGTATGTAGTGCTGTGAACGATGATGGAATATATAATAAAAATAACAAAACCTCATTCAACCACATAATACCTCATTATAACAAAAAAAAAGTCCAAATAAAAAAAATTATGTTAGGGGTGGACAACCTTAATCACTTAGGGGTATGAAAAATAGATAGTAGCCGGTTCTCAGGCTTACTGAATATGCATAAAAAATTTCATGAGAATCGGACAAGCGGTTTCGGAGGAGTATGGAAATGAACATTGTGACACGAGAATTTTATATATTAGATATACATAGATTATCTAACTGATGATATTTGTTTGGGGCCGTTGTGTAGAGGCTTTGGAGGCGATTTGTAATTTCATCTAGGAAGACTCTTAGCAAGCGACTGAGCTCTCACTATAGTGGTTTAAAAAATGGAGACGCTAAAAAATAAATTTATTCTCGAAGTGGGTAGTAGACAAAATAAGTTTGGGAGCCCCTGTCCTAGACCGTGATACTACTTCTCTTAAAATTAGATATAAGCCTCAATTATGTCTTATAGCAGTCTGACCCGTCATTCAAATTGGTATTTGATCTGTTTTTAGCATAAATAGGTAGGGCGACCTAGCCATATACAATACATTCTACCCTATTTTGTATAGGCTATGATGAAGACGGAAAATATCAGAACTAATCGTCTTCCGGATATAAATGTGTGACAATAAAAACTATCTTCATAGTTGACTGAATGTATTGATACGAACGAACAAAGAAATGATGAGGGAATCAGGATTTGGAGCTCAAATTAAGATTATATAGCATTGTAACTTCATTACCTTGTCGGAATGAGGGGAGCTGTAGTTAGGTTATATTTTTTAAGCTATTGCATAGATTTTATCGCGAGCTTTGAACGCGGCAACTGAATCAAGACATTCCGTAACGAAAATAACCTGACACCCCCCACTACGCCTACTATGTAGCTCGCGTTCAACACGTTCACACGTTGCGATTGTGTAGTGTTTGTGAATAAGCGCGTGGCGTGACGTCACACTGCATGCGCATCATGAAAAGTCTGCCCATCTCTCGCGCGGTCTAGCTTATGAGTGTGAAGGGGACAGTAACAGTTAATGTTTTGCTTTTATTAATGTTTAATATAGCGTGGTCTTGTTTTATTATTGTTTTAATATTAAATTATCATTGTCTAATTATAATTGCATAAGTTGATAAAAAATGCTATGCAGTAGCTTTACCGTGGCAGTTCCCGAGTGCCACACGTTTTTTTATTCTGGTTGAGCCTGAGATATAATCACGAGTGACTCCTAAATGCAGGAGAAAAAGTATATACAAATCACACAGGAACATTTTTTTTGCGTATATACGGATTAAAGAGTCAATAAAATTTAGTATCAATGTCATTTTTGTCGTAAGGTACTCGTAATATGGATTTCATTTGAGAAATCCCAAAGCCTTGAAAATAGAAATAGATAACCTACGCTAATAAAAAGTGCAACACTAATTCATAAAAGGCAGGTACGTTTTCTTGAAATTTTCTCTTTAACTTAAAAATTTTTTTTAATGCAAATGATGCTTGCTTTGCTCGGTATATAATTATTATTGGGAGAGCTTATGATTTTACCATGAAACAATGTATGTTCCTGTTTGAAGATCTGAAAGCTAATACTCTCCATCTCAAATTTCTAGGTAGGCATAAGTCTATCTAGATCTAAAGTTAATTTCATAACAAAAATACAGAAAACATTACTTTCTTTTCAACTAAGAGTATGAGTATGAAAAAGAGGCCTATATTTCACTGAATGCATACACATTGCCTCAATTTCCTTGTTCTGTCAGTCAATTAAATATTCTTTTCCATGATGATGACCAACTGTTGTAAGCACGATGAGATTCTCAAAAAAAAAAACTTTACTACGTCTACAAAAGAACCTTTCTTGATATCGTTGCTTCAAGCAGAGGGAAGATCTTCCATCAAGCGCGGTGGATGTCATTTCCCAATTGACTGACGGGCCGAATATTATTCAGAGTTTGTGGGTAATTAATAAAATCGGTCACCATATTTGCAAGGTGTTTGTTTATCGGTGCCACAATAAGCTGTCCTAATAATATTCTACACTTTTATATTTGAATGGAATACTGATTGCTCTAAGATAAATGAAACTTCCAATCTCGTGGTGGGCGGTGACAATAGCGTTTTGGTTTCCAAAAGCTTCTGTATCGGCCTAATACAAGGAGAGCTGAGGGCTCGTTTAATTGCACGTTTATTTATGGTATACGCCAATAAAAATATCAAGTGACCCTTCGATACTGAAATAATACACAATTCAAACTGTTATACGAATTCAAATTATTCAACCAAGTGACCCGAGTGGTATCGATAATTGTGATAAAATTTCAATATAAATGCTAATTTCTGTATTGAATATTCGAGGTCTTTGAGTCCTCAGTGGCTTGTTTATGATGTAAATATTTAGACGTCTAGGTTTGATAGTGGTTGAGATTTATTTGAAAGTGTGGCGACTTGGAGTGCCAAATGATCCATACTAATGTGACTGAAATGCTTTTGACTTAAATTCACAAAGACGATGAGTCTGTTGATTTTCGAATAGGGTTGTTATATTTTGGCTTAAGGTTGGTACCATAACTTTTAAAACGTTTTCCTTTTTCTCTAATGATGGGATATAATACCTTAGTATGATAAGTAGTCTTTGTCGCTCACAGAGTTCGGTTAGAAAAACTTCATCTACTTAGGAAACAGCGAGAAGGATTCATTCAATTGTACTTTTTTTGTTTTTAATGTATCGCACTGTTTATTTGTTTTTTGGTGTACAAAAAAGAATACTCTCTCTCTCTCTCTCTCAAGAGCCGAAAGGTGCTAAAAATCAAATGATTGAAACAATTTAAAACAAATCGTAAACGAAGAAGACGGAGATATCTCAGATAATTCGTTAAGGAACTCCTTAGTGGAATAGCTATTTATAACGTAACAGTCTTTGTCACGAGATTCCTCAATGAAATACTCTTGTTTAATGGTACTTAACACCAAATAATATAGTTCATATCCATTCGAAACACGTGTTTCCATACAATCCATACATGTTTCGTCTCTATATATAGTTCTATAGGGATAGTAACTATTTCCAACTTCGTAAAAGTAAGCTAGAATTATTATGTGTTACTCAACAGTGGTGATTTAATTTCTTGTATCCTAAAGGCTTAATTAGGTTTTAACGAAATAAGTAATATATTTACTTTTAAACAATATTGACAAGCCTCGTTCCCCTAGTGGAAAATTTGGTATTGAGAATATGAATGTACCACCTATTTTATATATATATATATAACTAGTCAGGTCATAAGTATTGTCACACAGTAAAAACTTTTCTTTTAGAATGCTGGCCACAAAAAAGTTTATTGAATTCGAATTTCGAATTGTTCATGAAAATAAAAATGTATACTTTTAGAATTTTACTCATTTTTAAATATGGAGTGGACGCTTAAAGAAGACCGTGTTGCAGTTATTGCGTTGCATCGTTGCGGTTACGCGCCAATTCAAATTTTTAACATACTGAAAAATTTTAATATAACCAAAAGATTTAGTTTATCGTACCATCAAACGATACAATGAAGACTCTAGTGTAGATGACTGGTCAAGAAGTGGTCGCCCTCGGTCTGTTAGGACTCCAGCAGTGATAAAAGCTGTGAATGCGCGATTTCAAAGAAATCCCAAACGTAAGCAGAAATTGTTGGCCCTTTAGATTGGTTTAAGCAGAACCACGGTGAAAAGGGTGTTAAATGAAGACTTAGGGCTTCGGGCATATCGAAGAAAAACAAGACATCGTTCGAATGCTCGTCTAATGGACCTGAGACTGAAGAGATGCCGCGCTTTGTTGAAGCGGTACGCGGGAAAAAAATATCGGGAAATTCTTGTTTCGGATGAAAAATTTTTTACCGTAGAAGAGAGCTACAACAAACAAAATGATAAGGTGTACGCACACAGTAGTGAAGAAGCGAGCAACCGTATTCCGCGTGTCCAACGAGGTCATTTTCCATCCTCGCTCATGGTATGGTTGGGAGTTTCTTATTGGGGCTTAACAGAGGTACATTTTTGTGTGAAAGGTGTAAAAACGAATACAGTTGTGTATCAAAATACAGTCCTGACGAACCTTGTGGAACCTGTTTCTCATACCATGTTTAATAACAGGCACTGGGTATTCCAACAAGATTCGGCGCCAGCTCATAGAGCGAAGTGCACACAAGACTGGCTGGCGGCGCGTGAAATCGACTTCATCCGGCACGAAGACTGGCCCTCCTCCAGTCCAGATTTGAATCCGTTAGATTACAAGATATGGCAACGCTTGGAGGAAAAGGCGTGCTCAAAGCCTCATCCCAATTTGGAGTCACTCAAGACATCCTTAATTAAGGCAGCCGCCGATATTGACATGAACCTCGTTCGTGTTGCGATAGACGACTGGCCGCGCAGATTGAAGGCCTGTATTCAAAATCACGAGGTCATTTTGAATAAACTTTAGTGTCATAAGAATCTATGTTTTGTTAAGTTCATTTTGGTATATGAATGGTTACATAATGAATAAACTTGTTTCAATTATTTTACATTAAACATGTCACAGAATTTATGACCTGACTAGGTATTAAATATGGATGTGGGTCTTGTCATTAACGGAGATAGATATTAAAGTGAAAAAAAAAACATTACGTGATAAATATGGGACCAAGCAAAAGAATAAAATTAATCCATGATATATTCTTTGAAATCTATTACATATTTATGTATACTAGAGGTCTCGCAGTAGTCGAAATTCGACTATAATTAATTGGAATTGTAGATTTGTACACTATTATGATTGTATTTTATACTTCTATAAACACAAATTTCGCCAAGACTACACTATAAAAACCATATTCTATTCTCAATTTGACAACAGACGTCAAGAACAAAAGTTTGACAATAAATAGTATGCATGCGTGTGTGCGTCAAACACATGATATGTAGTGTTTTCTTTATTGATTTAATGTATATCTTATGCATTATTTAAAAAAAAAATTAGCATTGTGCACTTCTTCTCTATATTCTCTATAAGTGTGGAAAATTTCATACTCCTCCGTCCGCGCAATTTTTTTAAAAAGGGATACAAAGTTTTTGCTTCACGTATTAATATCTAGATATCATTATTATGCAACAGTCTCAATAATTCTTAGTATTCTTTAATAACTCGGTTTTTTTTTAAATTGCTTACACGAAATTTTGTAACTAGGCTATAGATAATGTTGAGTCCCCATATCTGGGGCTAATGCTGCATGACATGATTCAGTTTACCATAAAATTCATTGTCTTTGAAACTATATCAAATCTAAAAAATCAATTGCGTAGAATAATAATCAATTACTTTGTAATTTGACCTAAATAAACACATACACAAATATTGCATCTACAATAAAATATTGTAAAAAGTTTCATTACAATAAATATACTACGTCGTACGTTCAATTTGTGGAATATTAATTTGTTGAAAATATACGCTGTCTCTTCTCATGCACGGCCGGCATTTTCGTAAAAAAACTTTTCTGAGCTGTAGAAAACAATGTAAAAAGTTAAAACCTAACCGGACAAACGATGTCCGAACATAATGCAAATACTTTACATATTTATTACATATTAAAATTGTATATAAAGCAGAAGAGAAATTTGTAATGTGTGGTTTTGTTTCTTATTACAAAGAGTAAAATTTTCCTCAAAACTAATACCAAACAAAACGCGTACCTTCCTGAGGATTGTTTATTGTAATAAATGTACCTGTATTCTCATAGTCGTTTGACCGGCGAACCTTCATAATTTTCGACTTAATTTGTGAATTTAGCGAATTCCGCTGTGATAAATACAGAATCAAAGTCTGATTTGTATTTGTCAATTTTTTTTCTGTGTATTTATTAATTTTTCACGAATTTGTAAGGAGTTAGTTGGAAACATCGACGGAACGGTAAGTGGAACAGTTAGAACCGACAATAAGAAATGATGAATTATCATCTCAGTCCAATTGATCTCCAGTGCGGCCGGTCCGAAATGATTCATGTAATATAATCTTTGTCCCTGCTTAATCGCTATCCGCCTAAGGGGCTATTCCAGCTACTCACGCATTTGTAAATGAGCCCGCGGGTTCACCCTGAGTGAATTTACCAACACTGGCCCTAGCAAGAGCAGTGGTTCGCAGAATCTACCACTCGAAATCGGACACGCGTCCACTGAGAGCATTCGGCAACAAATATATTCTGTCTGTAGGGTTGTGTATATTGCTTAGCTAGTTCGCACGTTGAGCTCTTCTCCGTTGTAATAGACGAGATATTTTTTTTAATTTTTTTTATTGCCTTTGTAGGCAGACGGGCATACGGCCCACCTGATGGTGAGTGGTTACCGTCGCCCATGGACTTCAGCAATGCCAGGGGCAGAGCCAAGCCGCTGCCTACCGCGAGTCCAACGAGGACGGTGACCGGTAAGTCTGAAAATGAAAAGTCTTTGGTTTTTTCTGCTAATTTTACTTAGTAATAGTGCAGTCAGTTTGAATTGGTTAATCGGCGTAGCTCATGGACGATGACAATAACAGGGTTACAGCTCAGTTCTAAATATCTCACTGAAACAATTATGTTTAAGGTTTAAACTTCACAATTGAGACATTGAGTTCTCTTGCATAGCTAAAAAAGAAATACTTTATACACAATAATTTAATACAAAATATGTTCGATTTACTTTAAATTCTTTTACCAAATAGTGTGCGATCGAGTTCGCAAAAAAAGGAAATTTGCGGGTAGGAGAAAAAAACATAGCGGACCGATATGCATTGGTTGAGGATATTTTTTTTTGGTCAGGTGGAAATTGCCAGACTTCCACCCTCTACTGGGAATAGAGGGTGGGGTATATCAGAGTCGAACTGACTAAAACCTCCTGTCGCTCAACAACCCACGTGCGATCCTCGCATGAGACAGAACTCGTCGTGGCTTAAAGGATAAGACGTCCGGTGCATTCTTTGTTGCGATGCACCGGTGTTCGAATCCCGCAGGCGGGTACCAATTTTTCTAATGAAATAAGTACTTAACAAATGTTCACGATTGACTTCCACGGTGAAGGAATAACATCGTGTAATAAAAGTAAAAAAACCCGCAAAATTATAATTTGCGTAATCACTGGTGGTACATTATAATGGTAATTACTGGACCTCTTGTGAGTCCACACGGGTAGGTACCACCGCCCTGCCTATTTCTGCCGTGAAGCAGTTAATGCGTTTCGGTTTGAAGGGTGGGGTAGCCGCTGTAACTATACTGAGACCTTAGAACTTATATCTCAAAGATGGGTGGCGCATTTACGTTGTAGATGTCTATGGGCTCCAGTAACCACTTAACACCAGGTGGGCTGTGAGCTCGTCCACCCATATAAGCAATAAAAAAAAATAAAAAAAAAGAACTCTTGGAAAGGCAAAGGGGGGAAAGTGAAATGTTTAGTGCGGAGCACATTTCTTCCATCACCCTCCCCCTCGGGACGTCGGACCGGCGGCTGCCGGTGCCACGACCACCAGTCCGCTTGGTAATATTTTTTCTTACTATGACCACTATTCCATTTGCGTGTGTGTGAGAGAGATGGCAAGATCTTTTCGCTGGGCACCCCTTTCCCTTATGATGAAACTATTAATTTCTACGTGTACTTTATAAATACAATACGGTTTTCACAACAAAAAACTGTTCTATTTACAAATTGCAATAAGAACAAATATTGAAAAATGTATAAAAACAATAAAAGAAACTCAAGGTGAAATCCTGAAAGTGTTTTTAATGTTCTTCATTAATCAATTACAATAATAATATGTAATTTGAATGTTTATTTGAATTGAATTTCGGCGTGGTGAGTTGGTATGCGGATCCAAATGTGAGTTACTATTTGCTAACGATACTGTGGGCTATTCTTGTCGTCTCTGTTGCAGTTTCGGTGCTGGCCATTGGTTAATGACCGTTTACTCGTTTTTATTCGAGTTTCATCGCTATTTTGGGATCGTGAGAAAGTGGCTAATGCTCATTTTGTTGTTTTAGAACCGAACTAGTACTATCGAGATAGAGAGAGAGAGAGAGAGAGAGAGAGTATACTTTATTGTACAGCAAAACACAAAAAAATAGTCAACAACAGTTGTAGTTGTAGAATAGACGGTTTTATCGCTAAATCCTATCTCTTCCAGACAACCGTTTTATTTACCGAAATTCTGAAAAGATAAAGATACAGCCGGTATGTTGCAGTGCACTATTAACAATACATTATTAGAGAAAATACATATTATTATATACAATAAATAGATATATACCGTTAAATACTGTATGTAATTTAATCAGTATATGATATATATTGCATTCGTGTTGAAGCGATACACAGGTGTTCGAATCCCGCAGCCGGGTACCAATTTTTCTAATGAAATACGTACTCAAAAAATGTTCACGATTGACTTCCACGATGAAGGAATAACATCGTGTAATAAAAGTGAAACCCGCAAAATTATAATTTGCGTAATTACTGGTGGTAGGACCTGTTCCTGGACCTGTTCGGACCTGTGAGTCCGCGCGGGTAGGTACCACCGTCCTGCCGATTTCTGCCGTGAAGCAGTAATGCGTTTCGGTTTGAAGGGTGGGGCAGCCGTTGCAACTATACTGAGACCTTACAACTTATATCTCAAGGTGGGTGGCGCATTTACGTTGTAGATGTCTATGGGCTCCAGTAACCACTTAACACCAGGTGGGCTGTGAGCTCGTCTCCCCATCTAAGCTATAAAAAAAATATATACCTAATATACTTACACACTAACTAACATAGACATAATAAATAGTATGGAAATGATAATTCAAATACACAAACAACATTAAGCAGATAACTAGTTTTCCTTCATCGTTCTTCATCATTTAAAGCAGTTCAAAGTTGGAGCACTTCTCACTGCAGCCGGCAGAGTATTCCACTTTCGAACCGCCTGGATGTTGAGTGAATTTATCATGGAATGATGATGAATGCGCAGGCATTTTCAGTCTGAGACTCTCCGATGATCTTAATAAAAATTATGCGTATCAGAGCTCTTGTACATTTTTTTTAATTGGTTTTTAAATAACAATATAGTTAGGCTCGTCGATTGAACGGATGGCTTTTTACCATTTCCAACGTCTAGTGGCCAAGCGAGGTCTTTAGTGAGTTATTAAACCGAAAGTGATTTCTAATTCAGTTGAAATTGTAATACCGTCGTAATATCCGGTTCTGTGAAATTGTTCGATAGCTCGAATGATGTTCCGACTTTGTAGGTTAATATTCTAAAACATGAAACGTAGGAAACGTGCTTATTTTTCATACAACTTCTCCTTCAAATCAGATGCCACGTACCATCCGGCTACTGCCACGTACCATCCGGCTATTGCCACGTACCATCCGGCTATGGAATGAGCTCCCCTCCACGGTGTTTCCCGAGCGCTATGACATGTCCTTCTTCAAACGAGGCTTGTGGAGAGTATTAAACGGTAGGCAGCGGCTTGGCTCTGCCCCTGGCATTGCTGAAGTCCATGGGCGACGGTAACCACTCACCATCAGGTGGGCCGTGTGCTAGTCTGCCTACAAGGGCAATAAAAAAAAGATGGATTGTGTTTTGAGTCTTTAGTGGTACGTAGCGGCTAAACTATGCTAATTACGAACAAATTACCAGACAGGCAGTAGACAGACGAGCATACGGCCCATCTGCGGATGAGTACTCACCATCGCTCATAGCTGTTAGTAATGAGATACATAGAGGTACAGACCAGCTGCCGCTTACCTTTGAACATCATGCCGTAGTGCTCAGGAAGCACGGTGCAAGGAAATTCATGCCAAAGTTGGCGGGCAGTGCGATGTTAAAAAAGATGTGTGGTGTCGTGGGACACCGAATAGGAACGAAGTTCCTTATTATAAAAATATTAATTCTAAGTTCTATTCGAGGTATAAAGAAAATAAAACTGGAGGTTTCGCAACAACCCACGGTCATTCGGTAGCGTGCGAACTTATTGTGGTACACTTCATTCACGCTTGTTTACATAAGAGTTAGTGTATTGCGAAAACTAACACTCTGAGATCGTGGTCAATGAATGATAAAAAAATATGTTATTTTTTGTACGTTATTACAAAGTTAAGTCATACACTGTGTGCATTACTAATAAAAATCTTACGTTACGGTCGCTTTTTCNACTTCATTCACGCTTGTTTACATAAGAGTTAGTGTATTGCGAAAACTAACACTCTGAGATCGTGGTCAATGAATGATAAAAAAATATGTTATTTTTTGTACGTTATTACAAAGTTAAGTCATACACTGTGTGCATTACTAATAAAAATCTTACGTTACGGTCGCTTTTTTCCGGTTAGGGTACCCCCTAAAAAAAAAAAACCCCTACGCATCGTCCCATAAGGAACTTCGTTCCAAAAGGAGATGATGGATCGTCTCAAACAACTCCTGAGAGTACTCACCACAGAGGGTACGGCTTAAATACATAAAGTGAAACGAAGTTCCCTTTTAGATCTCGACGTTCGACAAACGATTGGATTTAAGTTACTCGAGTAAATGAAATATGATGATAACTGAAAGATATAGTAAAGCCACCCATAATGTGGACCTTCTATCTGCTAAAGGTCTCGGGAATGCACGAAAAATATAAAAAGAAGCACAAGAACTTATATCTCAAGGTGGGTGGCGCGTTTACGAACGTGGCGACATTTACAGAAAATCTCAGCGGCACAAAGTTAACCTAAAAACGATTTATACGAATACGCACATTCCACACGAGCGGACTTGGAGCTGAAGCTATCCGCAATATCGTATTCCGTAAGCAATAAGGAAATGTCGCGGTAGAAGAAACTCAATGAAATATTTCCCCTTCGGATTTACTTACCCTTTTAATGTTTCGATGTCGCGGACTGCCCCGACTGAATCAATGATCCGATCATAAATAGGCAATTTCAGAAGCCGAATATCGTTCGAATTTCGGTAACGGATGCCAATTTTCAGAAATGTTAATGATGAAAATTCAGTTCCGGGACTAGTGAAGGAAAATTTGAAGTAATTTCCTTGTGGCTTAATGTTTCTCGAGGAGCTTTTCGATTCAGGGTTTAGATAGTTAGCTCTAGACCGTTAGATTGTTACATGTACACACTAAACTACTATTTGTCATCTGTCCTGCGTTAATAGCTCTAAGCCAGTACATTCGAAGTGCCCTCAACAACTGTAATCATGTTGCGTTGTGAATTTTGAACACAAGCGGACCCGTAAATTCGTAGAAACATCAAAGCTATTAATTTTCCATGGGATATCACAATTATGTAACAATTTTGAAGACGTCGATTAATATATATTTTGTCTTCACGCCGTGGTACATGTTTCAAATAATTATCTAACCATTATATATGTGGCGGGCTGGCCTCCGTGCCCGGGGCGTGGCGCGTCCCAGCCAGTGTGGTCGGAGCGCGGAGGACCCAACCTCGTCGGTCCGTGCTGGAGTCAGCCTGCCGATCCTTCGGCTGGTCGTAGGATCGTCGAGGCGATTCGCCCGGTCCTTGTGGATTGGGTGAATTGTGACAAAAGACGCTTCACTTTCCGGCTCACGCGGGTGCTCATTAGGCATTAACGTCGGGGGTCCCGATGAGGTGGCCTGGGGTATTCCGTAGGATAACCCATTCTAGTCGGCACCATCTAGGCAGGCTCCGGATAGTCTGCCGACCGAGAGGGCTCGTGGTCGTAACGCCGACGACCGCTGGTCCGGCGTCCCGAAGGGGAGGGTGATGGGAGAGATGTGCTCCGCACTAGACGCTTCACTTTCCACCCTTTGCCTTTTCGTAAGTTCTGTCTCATGCGAGGTTTTGACGTTAGTTGTTGAGCGACAGGAGGTTTTAGTCGGTTTGACTCCGACATGCTCCGCCCGGCATCCCCAGTTGAGGGCGGTAGTCCGGCGTTTTCCTCCTGACCAAAAAAAAAACCCATTAAATAGCCTAACAACACATGACATAACCTAACCAAATCCTAAGAAGGAAAGGTCTTTGAACCTAGTACAGACTTCACGTCTTTTAAAGGCTAAAAAAATAAATTATAAGGTTAATCATAATTCGTACTATACCTTTAAGAGAGCAATAAATATTATTAATTATTTTTGGAAGAAAAATATGCTTTCTCAACCCTAAATTATACTGCATAGTCAAGGTCCAAAATTGCGAAACTAAATAAGTGTGCATGAAGTTCAATGGCACTAAAACAATTGCCTATTAAGAAAACAGCATGGGTGATGTTCTAGTAATTATACTTCAAGTTACATGTACCAACAAAATGCACTTAGATATTCAAACAACCAACAATTAGTGCCAACTGAAGCCAACTGTGAAAAGCTCGCTTTGACTTTAGCTTTCAGAACGAGCTTTCGTATCGAGCTTAATGTAATTGCTTGTTATTCTGAACATGGAACATTTAATTTCAATGGAAAGTCGTTGGTTTTTTCTGCTAATTTACTTAGTAATAGTGCAGTGAGTTTGAATTGGTTAATCGGTGTAGCTTATGGACGATGACAATAACAAGATTACAGCTCAGTTCTAAGTATCTCTCTGAAACAAGTAAATTTAAAGTTTTGAACTTCATAATTAAGACTTTAAGTTCTTTTGCATAGCTAAAAAAGAAATACTTTATACACTTTTTTATTTTTTATTTATTTATTATCTTTATATTAGTTAATAATTCTTTTGTAAATGAATACCAAATGTAAATCAAAGCAAATATCAACCTATGATTTTGTTATAACTATAAGCTGTAATGAAACAATTTAAAAACTAAACGGTTTAGATATTTGATAAATAGGAATCTTTTGATAAATAGCCCCGCTCAACTGTTTTTAGCGCGTTTTTAAGCTCTAAATAGATTTGATTCATTGTACTTACAATAGGACTGCCAACTATTTTAAGGCGAGTAATAGTATTTTAATGATAGCACATATAAAATATAAATTGTAAAATGAAGAATCGTGCCGTTCAAAAATAGACAGAATTCTGATTTTTTTTTTGTCCGAGCAAGCAGTCTGGCACACGACCCATCTGATGGTGAGTATTTACCGTCGCCCATGGACTTCAGCAATGCCAGGGCTCCAGGTAGTATGGATGAACTCAACTCCGGAGGCGGGCGGTACGATGGTAAAAACGAGATGACGGTATTATCTCAAACAATTCCTCAGAGTACTCCCCATGGAACATACGGTACAAAATACAGAGGGAACCGAAGTCCCTCCGCAGACCCAGAGGTTCCAAACGATCTGTGAGAATGGGATTATCGACAATCTGAACGGCCTTCTTCTGTTTGGAAGAAGCTGGTATTTGAGAGCCCCAGCCCAGAGTTGGGTACAGTACTCCACGGGTGGATGGACTTGTGCTTTATAAATCAAAAGTCTTTGTCAAGGCGTAAAGTACCGCTTCGCTCTGTTGAGGACTCCCAGCATTTTGGACGCCAACTTGGCTTTGCCTTCCAAATGACTCCGAAACTGGACATCGCTCGAAATGTCGACCCCAAGTATCCCGATACTCTCGGAGGGATTTTTTTATTCGTTGTTGTTGTTCGAGGCGAAGAGTTACCAGAAGAGAGACCAGAAGGTCAGCCTTCTCTTTGGCACTATGAGCCAGACTGACCAGATACCTCTTTAGTCGCTCGCCAATACTAGCAACGTACTCCGACTTCGCCCTGGCAATAACCTTCTTGTAGGACCTGGAAACGGCGTTATATTTCCGCCTTTCCTTTGAGACGTTAGGGTCCTGACGTCTCCTGGTGTCATCCCATGCCACGTATGCGGACGGCTTAAGGCGTGCAGCATCCCTACTGGCATTGTTCTCCCAGGGTCTGCCACGACCCCCAACGGGCATCTTAGAGGAAGGAATAAACAATTTTATCCCCTGGAGCACCACGTCTTTAAGAGTATGGTATAGTAGCACGGATAAGGCAGTGATCAGACGATCCAAGCGGAGCGTCGACCACCACACTGTATTCGGCTGGATCGGTGGTCAGCAGAGGGTCCAACTCGTGCCCCTCAATATCTAGGACACGGGTGGGCTGTGTCACCAGCTGGAAGAAGCCGTAGGCCAGGGCGAAATCGTAGGCAGCCTGACCCGGGTGTTCAGTGGTTCTTGACGCCAGCCACTCTTGAGGTGTGAGCGTTAAAGTCTTCAAGAATCACCACCTTCGCAGATGGGTACTGCTCAAGCACGCAGTTAGTCCCCTCTTGCACATACTCTATCAGAGCCGAAACTGCATTACTGCTGTGGGACCTGTACAGGCACGCGTAGACTCGGGTACAACCCCTGGGATCTACGCGCAGCCACAAGAGGGACAGGTCCCGTTGTTCGAGGCCTCGTATACGAGGACAACGGACATCAGCCCGGACGAATACACACACCCCGGCTTTACGCAGGAAGTTGTGCTCCAATACGTAGCCGGGGTATTCAAGGTATGAAGTATCATCCGGAGCCGATATCTGCGTCTCGGTCAGAAAAAGTAGGGCAGGCTGTGCCGTCTCAAGATGGTGGTGTACGGCGTCGAGGTTGCTATGTAGGCCCCTTACATTGCTGAAATCCACATTAAATGTGGAATGGGGAATCGCCGGCAAAACCCTTTTTTTCCGAACTGTCATATTTTAATTTTATTTGGAGAGTGGGATTGGATGGGGTACGATGTTCGAGGCGAAATCATGACAATACCTGAATAAAGCGCGGAGCACAGTACGTGCTCGACCACGGGTTGCATGAGAGACTGACGCAGGGCATGGAAGGGCCTCCAGTCCCCCCTGCGTGCGTACAAAATATGTTCGATTTACTTTAAATTAGTTTAACAAATAGTTTGTAATCGAGTTCGCAAAAGAAGGAAATTTGCGGGTAGGAGAAAAAAATATAGCGGACCGATATTAGTCGACAAGCGGCATTGATTGAGGCACAATCAATAATTATCATGTATATTATAATAGGTCGGTTAAGACTAGATATGACAAATATTATTGTAAATTAGCATTTTATTGTATAGGTAGAGTAAACATGTCAGGGTGTCGGGCGACCATTGGTGTTCTTGAATGGTGGGCGTTGAAATTCAGGAAACGTTGAAATATCTAGTCTGTAGTGTCGCCTCTTCCCTACTTTTATTAAACCGACGGTTAAATTATTTAAGTAATCAGGGTATGAAGTCGACGTGGCCTAACGGATAAGACGTCCGGTTCATTCGTGTTGAGCGATGCACCGGTGTTCGAATCTCAGGTGGGTACCAATTTTTCTAATGAAATACACACAGTACTCAACACCCGCCACAGTACTCAACAAATGTTCACGATTGACTTCCACGGTGAAGGAATAACATCGTGTAATAAAAATGAAACCCTCAAAATTATAATTTGCGTAATTACTGGTGGTAGGACCTATTGTGAGTCCGCGCGGGTAGGTACCACCCACCTGCTTATTTCTGTAGTGAAGCAGTAATGTGTTTCGGTTTAAAGGGTGGGGCAGCCTTTGTAACTATACTTGAGACCTTAGAACTTATATCTCAAGGTGGGTGGCGCATTTACGCCGTAGATGTCTATGGACTCCAGTAACCACTTAACACCAGGTGGGCTGTGAGCTCGTCCATCCATCTAGCAATAAAAAAAAATAACTCGCCTTTTACGATACCCACTGGGAAGAGATGGAGTGGTACTGTTTTGGGCTACATAGCTATACCATTAAGGCATTGACTTCGTGCCTTTAGATGGACGTTGGTATTAACATTGTGATACCTATGGTCTCTGTTAACCATTTACAATCAGGTGGGCCGTGAGTTTATTCCCGCATCTAGTGCAGTAACAAAGCCCTCACCAACAAATTCCTATGTTGCTAACTTGGTCTCTCCTGAGCGAGAGATTGTATTTTTCTTATTTTAGATTATTTACCACATACGTTTTTCTTAAAAATAAGCCAAATCTTTATTTACAGTGACAGTGGCTTTGGCGAAAACTGAAAATATTCTCAAAGTCAGAATGCAGAAAATATCAATAGTTTTATCTCTCCTGAAATTTTACATATTTTGAAGATTTAAGCTTTCACAGTCAAGCTTTATTAGTTGGAAGAGTACTTCGAAATAGATAAAAGTTATCAAACTTCAACTTTCGTAATATGCACTGAAGTTCATTTGCAATTATGCATGCACATAACTTGATTTTACGATTCTACTGCTATTCCATGGAACGTTTTCTCGTGCATACTATTTCGGATATTTCCCGAGGTAGCTGTTAGCTCAATCTATTTCTCAATGAAAATTTTCAAGCTCAACCGATAAGAATATATAATGTATTATTTTATTTACATCAAAATACAGTTAAGCTTAGTAAAACTATAGCACAAATTGAGTTGCTCTATAAAGAGAAACAGCATTTAAAGCTATTGCTTCACCATTATTGTATGTTTTTTTTATTTTAAAATCTCAAATTGCTTTTATATTTCTAATGTTCCTTCTTCTGATGTTTCAATATTCAAAATTCCATTTATGTCATCTTTATAACATATTAACCTCTTTTAAGATAAATTGTATAGAGGTTACAAGTATATAATAATATATGTATATAATATATGCATATTATAATTTTATGTTGCCTTTTTTTGAAAATAGTTTATTTCTATAGTTTTTTTTTCGGTAAATCAGAGGCTTTAGAAATCCCTTATGTGGGCAGTGTACGAACTTGTTGCTACCCGATACACTTATTACGTCTAGCGAAAATACAGTAAGTATATCGTGCCCTCTGAAGACTAGTATGGTTCATACCTCTACTCCCACTTTTGGATAGAAGATGAGCACATAGTATAGTTATACTGTTTACTGGTGGGTAGGAGCTCTGGTGAGTTTACGCGGGTAGGTACCACCACCCCGCCTATTTCTGCCGTGAAGCAGTAATGCGTTTCGGTTTGAAGGGTGGGGCAGCCATTGTAACTATACTTGAGATCTTAGAACTTATATCTCAAGGTGGGTGGCGCATTTACGTTGTAGATGTCTATGGGCTCCAGTAACTACTTAACACCAGGTGGGTCGTGAGTTCGTCCACCCATCTACGCAAAAAAAAAGTGGCCTGTGGTAATCGTCGCTTATTGATATTAATAGTGCCAGAGCGACAGCCGAGCAGTTGTTTGACATCTGTCCGTATCTTCAAATCATTTCATTGAGAGAAGCTTGATGAATGTGTCCTGTCCTTTATAGGGTAGGTGACAATTATGATCAAGTCGATTGCTCTTCTGCCAAGGGTATTTAAAGCCCTAAACCGTCCTTAAACCCTTTTCAAACAAAAAAAAGTTTCCCAAAATTACTTTTTCGTTGTAAAAACTTTAACCTCGTATCTGTTAGTAAGCTCCTGCTATCAGCGAGCGAAGAAGTTTTTATAGTGAACATATCTATCTGCCGTCATCAATCTTTCGTCGAAAACTATGAATCTGATAAGTTTAAATTGATAGTGTTGCGAAAAATATTTTAGCTTCTAATATTGAAGATTTTAGGTGAAGACTTAGTTATTATGAAATATTTGCCTAATATTTTATCAATTTTTGAAGTCAAAAACTTCTTTATGACGTAGGGAGGAAAAAACGTATGTAACGTTTTTCAGTTATGCGCCATCTTAATTTCTTCCGTTACGCGCCATGTTTATTTTATTTCTATTTAGTTTCCAATTCAACAATCCTGAATCGCGGTGACGAGATGTTACACAGTTGATAGACGTTCTCGTATTTCTCTTGCTAAATCATACCTACCTGGCGTCGAGATACCGTGATCATGCAGGCGGTTCCCCCGGGGTCGGCTGCGGAGTGGTTGACCCTTG
The DNA here is from genome assembly GCF_003987935.1 of Bombyx mandarina. The sequence continues at coordinate 5,678,925 of NW_021011479.1, forward strand.
TGATTATTTTTATATTTTATAAGTTTCACTTCTACCGTGTGTGACTTGCACACACACACATTTTTTATAATAATTCTAAGGATTGAGACTAGTCCAGAGACCACAAGACCATAGTTAGGAGGGTATACGAATATTACAATCGCGTGGTTTTTTTTTAAAGCGTCTTATCATTATTGTGCCCTCTGAAGTTGCGTTCTGTACTCAACTAAACTGGTACTTCGCTAGTTATTATTGTCTGTAGATATGCGCGGTAGCAATGTGAATTTAATACTTTTTTGTAAGCGAAATCTTTTGTAAGTTTCTGTTAAATCTTCGAGTGGTAAAAGTTTCGAACTTTCCTAGTTTCCGTACCGTGTTTTCCATAGGGACTGCGTAGAGGATTTGCTTAAAATGAACCATTTGTCATCTTAACCACACCCCTTTTACTATTGTACAGACTTCCATTGTACATCTATATCACTGAAATCACTGCACCTAACCAGAATGCATGTCCAGAGATTTTCTGTGACATACCCTACAACTCTGAATTGAATTTCTCGTGGTTACGGAGTGCTATCAAATAAACATTTTAAACTGGGATCGGGAAGGGTCTAAGCGGCGTGGCTGAACCTTTGGTATAGCTGGTGTACATGTAAGACAATAGCTACAAACCATTAAGACAACCCACTTGATGGTCTGTTGACCATGGATGACTGTTTTAAAGCAGTCATGCGTGGAGTGATAAAAAACGTACTCTCCGTATCGTTATTCGACCATACACTGACACCTTCTTAAAAATAAAATGGGTATTTTGATAGCACAACGCAGCATCCATAAACCACCTTGACCACAGGAGGTGTCACGTAAACTCCAAGTTTTCCTAGACTGAAATCACCTAATTCCCCCATTAAAGCACTGCAAATCGTAAAACGTAACAACATACATCGTCGGTGAGCACCCATTAACCTCCAAGGACAGATGCTGACACGGAGACCTTGTAATCCAAAGGGATTTACATCCTCAAGCTCTAATCTGAGCTTTACGTCGCCTTACTCTAATGAAATTAAGAAAAGCCTTTGAAGCATGGTGCGCCCCTGTCTAATTTTGAATTTATTATGATATTGCGATGCTTGTGGCTTCGTGCTATTTTGTGAGTTGTAAGAATATAAAATCGCAGGTTTGACTTCGGTTGGAATCAGTGAGTGATGATTGCACTGTGCCATACTTCTTATTACTATGTTTATTCTTCTATGATATGTCATAGCTTTGTTTTGTTTCGTTGTAAATCTATATGTGCGCGAGGATTTTGATGAAATGTCGTACAGGGATAGCTTATAACCTCGATTAGAACATAAGGTACTTTACAGTACAGCTACAGTAATTGTGTCATTATTATTATTTTTAAAGACCATTTGCATAATTTTGTAAAACGTATATATAATTTACTTTTATGTAAATTATTTAATTATTTAATTTTATTATTATGCAAACTTTTTAATTTTTAAAGCGGTACACTTCTTTTCCACCTGAGATTTCTTTTTTTTTTTATTGCCTTTGTAAGCAAACGAGCATACGGCCCACCTGATGGTAAGTGGTTACCGTCGCTCATGGACGTCAGCAATGCCAGGGGCAGAGCCAAGCCGCTGCCTACCAGTGTTATGAAAGAGATCGCTGTTAGCGAGAAGACTGCTCATAATATTTTTTGTGTCTCGGCGTTTATTTATTATTTTTAGCGTTTATTTTTATTATCATTATATTAGTGCACGATAAAGCATCTAATCTAAGTACGATGGTGTTCGTTTGGTTGATCTTTTTGAGTATTACCGAGTACCTGCAAATCCACCGGTAGATCATACATATATCAACTCTCTATCAATTTGTTTCACGATTTCTTTATTCCAAAGCGAGTGATACCGAGAGGTACGTCTAGTCAGCTGTATAGGTAAATAAATTAATTAATTAAAAAAAATCTTTAGCATTTCTTTAATTCAAGTCCCTATGTTCGAGTTTTCTTCGCAATGAAAACATCCGGATGCTTAAGGAAAGTAATAAAGGAATACGTGTCTGACCGGAACGTGTGTGTGAATAGCAAAAATAAACGGGCTACGATAATGTTCATTGAGTTCGGCTCCCGATGTAATTGAGCTACGTTCGTTGTCTTAATAAGACTAATTATATTTTATTTACGTAATTTTACTGATACTAATAAATGTTGAAAGATATAATAACAGTAATGTACCTAATGAGTATTGTCTTACATGAGAGGAAACAGGTTTTTTATTTCCTTACCTATGTTGATAGCCTTGAGAGGTTATGTCAGCTTCTTTTTGACGTATAGGGTTCACAGGGCTGTAACCGGGAGTGTTGCTAACACTGACCCTAGCAAAAGCAGTGCTTCGCAGAATCTACCACCGGATCGGAAACGCGACCCACTGAGAAGATCCGGCGAGAAACTCAGTGGGCTGCGTCTATGGGTTAATTCAATCGTCGCAAGCGACGGGTTCGACGACGACGATGACCGGTGCTTGTGGTACCTAAAAGCACCGTTAATGGATCGAGAGCATCCGTAATGACGTGCTTAGGGCGAGGTCGACTAAACAGTTCCATTTAACCATTCGGTCTACAGGATCGGGTATGTAATTTCCGGCGGCCACGACAAGAGGGTTCTCATGTCGTGCCGCCTTCTCAAAGTGGTGCAATGATGCCGACTGTAGATACTTACCGACTGAAGGATACAGGCAAACCCAGTGGGGACTGTATCATCTATTGTAGAACTATGCAAGTGATGTGATGTTTTTTTTTTTTTTTTTTTTTTTTTTNGCACGTTTTCTATCGCGTCAATAACAATGGCTTGATCTTTTTTTGGGAACATCGTATTTTGTGCAACTTTCGCGTAACTGGGGCTGTTAGCTAACATTTGGGTACTCATTTTGTTCCTGTAGTCAGAAACAATATAAAAAACACACTAAAACTCTTATTATTACTATATATTGTTTGAGTACTTTAGTATCATTTTATCGATGGCAAGATTATTATTACGGAAGGTTATCACACGTGGAAAAATTACGAGTCCGCGAGAAGCAACGACCGACGGGCGGCGCGTGCGTTCTTCGAGACACTGTGGTGACGACTGATGTGATGTTTTAATGATGCAAAAAATCAATGAACTAAATTCTAGATTTATTTCCAAATTCGATATAATTATTCTACGCGTGCTATAGACGTAGTCAGTGACCCCATTATACGAAAATAATTGCTTTTCAGTTTAATCTTAATATAATATTATAGCAAACCGACCTGTACGTCACTCTCGCGGCCGTATGCCCGCTCGCTATGCATAGTGTTTAGTATCTATGTCCGTCTTTTGACATACAAGTGTATAATCTATGTTCCGGGCGCTTCCGTTTTGAGTGCGAGTACCTTGCGCTCGCGTCTTGTTGCAATTATCCTTTTAAATTGAAAATTGTTTGTGCTTAAGAAAGATTAGAATTCGAAATTCGACACTAGTGACTAACCCATAGTTTTATAGAATAAAAATACCCCTGAGATCTACCCCTCACTATAATATGTAATTCTTCTGTCGGTTTTTATGTTAGTGAACTCCTCTTAAGCAGCTGGACCGATTTTGATAACCTTTATGGGGTCAGTTCCAGTAGGTTCGAGAATGATTTAGATTAAATATTTTATATTGTTACAACATTTTTTTATTTTTTTCCCCTTTGAATTGAACCCTAAAAAATTGCCTTCAACAAATTGTAGAAGGTAAAGAAAATTTAACATTTTATTTTCTCTTGTTCTAATGCATTTAACTGATAAACGCTGCTTGCAGTTAGTTACAGATGGGAGCAAAAAAGCATTTACCAGTTGGAAGCTTTTGTACAAATAATATTTTAATTTTATTCATCCGAAAAAAAACACGAAAAATTTAAATTTAGTTTATTTATTCGATTTATATATTAAGCAAATTTTTAAATTTGCTTTGAGCAATTTAAGAGCACGTACACGTGTGGGTTCTAGTCATTTCCAAATTACTTCTGAAATTTTACTCGAATTAAGTGTGAAGGATTTTCCAGAGATATTTTTGTTGACTTTTTTCAACATAGACTAGAAAGTGATTCGAAATATTAAAGTAAGAAATAAATTGAACAAGCCTCCAATTGAGTAGTACACCTTTGTTTAAAATAATATAATGGCTTATATAGGCTATAAATGAGTTGATGACTTGGTGGACGTCTATCATCATCAAACAATCAAACTATTCATCTATAACAATAAAACATTCTCTCTTATCGAAAACACTCAAGATATCTTTAACCCTTGAGGCAGAGACAAAAGAATGAAAACAACAATCTTGTTGGTAATACGAGACCTAAACCAACACATCGTCTCATATATTAGCAGGATCGGACAAAATGCGGCCCATCTAGGGTTGCCCTCAGCACACTTAGGGAAAATGTTTTATTCTCTGTTTAATATAATAACTCGATTGATGGCTTATTTATGTTATTTAGAAGTTCATAGATTTTTATATTCTATTTTTTGCAGTATATAGGGTAATGAAGTCAGAAACAACATGATGCGGCTAAACCGTAATCTATGTGTTTAGAAAGTAAATGTTGCCTCGTAGAGCAGTTTTAAAATTAAAATTTATTTTTGTACAGGAATCTTTCGTAATTGTAGCAGCAATAATACATGTTTTGCTTTGTTTTTTTTTTTTTGGTGTACAATAAAAATACTCTCTTTTTATCTTTCTCTCTCTCTCTCTCTCTCTCTGTCTCTCTGTCTCTCTCTCTCTCTCTCTCTCTCTCTCTTCTCCAATTGATCACTCATTGCTGAGCATCGTGATGCGCCCGCCTAAGACCTTTCCTTGTGATTTGTAGCCACTTATGTGGGTCAATGCACAGTGTAAATGATGAGTACAGTGAATGAATGACAAAATCCACCACCGACCTTGAAACTTGAGGTGGATGTCTCATGTTCAATTCGCTTGATAGCTTTGCGACAGGAATAGAATGGTTGTGCCTGTGCGTGCTTAAAATATAGGGTGTATTATTGTTAGAGAAATCAGAACACATCACTCCCTACTGGTATATAATTTACTTCTGGTCGTTATTTAATTACAAAAGGTATCTTTGAAAGATTACATTGTCTGTTTAATGTTTCTATGTTGGTAGTTACCCTAAAAACGATGGGACGCTTAACACAGAGACCATAAATTTGCAGATTCCTCACGTTACCGTTAGATTAATGTATTCCGTTGACATCTTGTTATTTTCTACGTAACCGTGTGTGCTAATTAAGATTTGATAGTAATACTTGATTATCGAATATTCACTGTTTGCTCGTATTTAATTGTCAATTGTGGAAATTTGGTTATCTATATATTAATACGTGAAGCAAAAACTTTGTATACCTTTTTACGAAAATTGCGCGGACGGAGGAGTATGAAATTTTCCACACTTATAGAGAATATAGAGAAGAAGTGCACAATGCCAATATATTTTTTAAATAATGCATAAAAGATACATTAAATCCATAAAGAAAACATTACACACACTACATACCTTGTATTTGCCGTTTGTCTTTGTTAATATTTTTTATAGTTGTGATTATAGAAGTATAAAATACAATCATAATAGTGTACAAATTACTCTACGTCTACTATAATTAACCATAGAATATATTACGTTTAGCTGTCAGCTGCGTTTTGTTATACTACGTTTCATGTCTTGTCCCACGGGAACGTGATAAAAAGTATCATATGTCCTTCTCCTGGTTTTAAGCTACCTCCTCACCGATTTTCAGCCAAATTAGTTCAGCCGTTCCTGAGTTATAAATAGTGTAACTAACACGACTTTCTTTTATATATATAGATTTAAATTAAAGTACTGTTTGTTTCGAAAAAAAGTATAAAAATCAACGGGAATTTATTGTTAGCAGGAAATTACAAGTGATATTTTTGATTATAGTGAGTGGTTACTGGTGCTCATAGACTTCAGTAATGCCAGGGACAGAGCCAAGCCGCTGCCAAGATTGGCAAGGTTGTCTGTGAAATTATTGACTAAATTATCACTGTAGATTTTAAGTAAAAACGGACCCTTACCCTCGTCACATCCCACGCGCATTACTGCGATAGCAACATAATAAATAGCCGTGAACTAACAATGATTACGTTAGCAAATAGAAAAAAAAACACGCGTGGCACTCGGGGACTGCCGCGGTAAAGCTATTGCATAGCATTTTTTATCAACTTATGCAATTATAATTAGACAATAATAATTTAATATTAAAACAATAATAAAATAAGACCCCGCTATATTTATAAACATTAACAAAAGCAAAACATTAACTGTCCCCTTCACACTCATAAGCTAGACCGCGCGAGAGAGAGATGGGCAGACTTTTCGTGATGCGCATGCAGTGCGACGTCACGCCGCGCGCTTATTCAGAAACACTACACCAACGCAACGTGTGAATGTATTGAACGCGAGCTACATTGGTAGGCGGAGTGGGGGTGTTAGGTTTTATTTTCGTTACGGAATTTCTTGATTCGGTCGCCGCGCTCAAAGTCTGCGATAAAAGATATGCAATGGCTTAAAAGAACATCGTAAGTTTTAGAACTCCGTAAGTGTAGCGGTCAGTTGTCCAAAATAAGATTCTATAGCTTTCAATTCTCGTTTAGTGAGTTTGTTTATTAAAGAAACATACGAGTACAAGAGTATGTCTGTTCCAGAACCCATAACGTCAGAGAAAATACTTACTTGGGGCCGTGAATGTTGCTCGTTTGATTTCAATATATTCATATAAAGCGGGCCAGTTTTATCACTACAAGCGAAGGCTTGCAGACTTTTATTGAGTAAAGTAAAACAGTGTCACAATGTATCTTGCTGAATGACTCCTACTTTATAGCAGTGGATTTAAATTCTGTATAAAAATAAACACGAATTGAAGTCGTCGTGGCCTAAAAGATAAGATGTCCGGTGCATTCGTATCTAGCGATTCAAATCCCGCAGGCGGGTACTAATTTTCCTAATGAAATACGTACTTAACAAATGTCCACGATTTACCTCCACGGTGAAGGAATAACATCGTGTAATAAAAATCAATCCCGCAAAATTATAATTTGCGTAATTACTAGTGGTAAGACTTATTGTGAGTCCGCACGGGTAGGTACCACCGCCCTGCCTATTTCTGCCGATGCGTTTCGCTTTGAAGGGTGGGGCAGCCGTTGTAACTATAACTGAAACCTTAGAACATATATTTCAAGGTGGGTGGCGCATTTACGTTGTAGATGTATATGGGCTCCAGTAACCGCTTAGCACCAGGTGGGCTGAAAGCTCGTCCACCTATCTAAGCTATAAAAAAAAAATGGATGTAGTTTCAGTTCTTTTAATGTCCATTTCTATAGTAAAATTCTCTACAGATTTATTTTTGTAGTGTATGGTACACGATTTGAACAGTTACAACTAGTGCGTTGAACGAATGCAATAGTCTCAATCCTGAAAACCTAATTCATCAAATTTGTATATCCGTATATTCATTAGTTTTATAATTTTCGTCACTACTGGTGATAGGGTGAATTGTTACTCTGCATTCCCATCTAAGTACCATCCTGATCATGATAAACATAATTTTAGTTTGGAGTATTTCAACTTAACACCAGGCGGGCTATGAACTCGTCCACCCATCTAAGAAATAAGTGAATTGAAGAGGAAATAAGCGTATGGGATTCCTACAAATAGTTACAGATACATTCGTAATTATGATAAAATGTTAACAGAAGCAAAGCTAAAATATTATTATCATTCATAACCTGTATTTCATTAAACTAGATTTCAACACCTTTATGTTATTAGTAAAACAATATCGCAATAAAATAAACTGAAATCGTGACTCAGGTTTTCAAGAGATATAAACATAAAAAAAATAAAAAAATAATTTTTTGTTTAATCTCCTTTTAGATGAGTCTCTCGCGACTATGAAAACCGTAAAGTAAAACATTCGAAACATCAGAAATAATAGAATAACAATAAAAAGAATGGGAGTTTTAAGCCGTAAAAGTTGTTTTAATTAAACTGAAAATTAAAAATAACATTCAAGATGACAACAGCACATGAGTGAATCAGATATTTGATTGGCAAAAACAAAATAATTAAATTATAGCCTTTATATAAAACTGGCAAGCGCAGTGTGGGACGGCCACCTACGAGATGGACCGACGACCTGGTAAGAACCGCTGGGTCACGTTGGATGCAGGTGGCAACGGACCGGCCGCACTGGAGATCACTTGGAGAGGCCTATGTTCAGCAGTGGACAATGGACAGGCTGAGATGATGATGATGATGATGATGATATAAATATAAAACTAAATGTAAAAGTGAAGTTTTATTTATTTATTTTTTATTGCTTAGATGGGTGGACGAGCTCACAGCCCACCTGGTGTTAAGTGGTTACTGGAGCCCATGGACATCTACAACGTAAATGCGCCACCCACCTTGAGATATAAGTTCTAAGATCTCAGTATAGTTACAACGGCTGCCCCACCTTTCAAACCGAAACGCATTACTGCTTCACGGCCGAAATAGGCAGGGCGGTGGTACCTACCCGTGCGGACTCACAAGAGGTCCTAGCACCAGAAATTACGGAAATTATAATTTTGCGGGTTTCATTTTTATTACACGATGTTATTCCTTCACCGTGGAAGTCAATCGTGAACATTTGTTGAGTACGTATTTCATTAGAAAAATTGGTACCCAAAACGCATTACTGCTTCACGGCCGAAATAGGCAGGGCGGTGGTACCTACCCGTGCGGACTCACAAGAGGTCCTATAACCAGTAAAAAGTATTATTATTTATACAATTTTGATGTTCAGCTTGTATTGTTTTCAAGTGTGAGTAAATTTAAAGCAGTGCTCCCGAAATTGATTCTATCAATTTGTACGATCACGATAAGTTTTAGCAAAACTTTGTAACTTGTCTAAATGTTTCAAGAAACGTCTCGTGTTTTGGAAAAGGTTTGTTTAATAAATCTCTTATAATATCTGCAGCCTGTGGCGCTAAGTTTACTAAACAATTTACTTTCGATAGGGCTCTTCGAGTTATTAATTCACGAAGCCTGTTTAATCGGTCACCCAGATAATTTATTTAATATATATTTTAAGTAAATAATTTAATATCTTACTTGCATATCTTCAAATATAGTTATTTTACAGCGTGCTTAGATTTTAAAGCTAATGATAGCTATATAGTTTCTTTGACTAAACATTAACTAAAAGCAGGAATTCATAGAACCCATCTCTTTGTGTTATTTACTTTAATTTCAAGTATGTCGCTTTGTGAGCTTAAGTTGGGTTAAAATTTTGTCTAGGCTGGCCTTTTTTTTTTTCCTACCTATGCTGATAGCCTTGAGAGGCTATTTCAGCTTACCCTAGCGTGTGTAGGTGAGTTCGCGGAGCTCAAACCAGAGAGTTGCTAACACTGACCCTAGCAAGAGCAGTACTTCGCAGAATCTACCACCGGATCGGAAACGCGACCCACTGAGAAGATCCGGCGAGAAACTCAGTGGGCAGGCTGGCCCTAATTGTTGTTGCTTAAATAACAAAACACTTATTGTTGTAGTTTTTAACGTGAACTAAAACTATCAGTTCTAGAATGTTCGGAAGCGACCAGTATTTTAAGGTAATTTGGATTTAGTTAGCACACACAGTCTATTCTGGATCAGCTTCGCATCCGAGTCAAGCTCCTAACAATCTGCCACCAGAAGATTCTCAGCTACTTCGGTCACATTTCCCGCCGACAGTCGGATAACTTATACAAAGTGATTGTGACGGGTAAGATGGAAGGAATGAAGACCAAATAACCACCCTAACTGAACTGCCAGTCGGAATCGCCCTACGAGAAGCTGAGGACCAGACGAAATGGAAGTAGCTCGCGAGACAGAGCACGGTCAAGTTTTAAGGCCTGGACGGCTGAGCCTTTGCTTGGCTGAGCCTTTGCTCGCCCACCTGTCCCGGTGAAACTGGAAAGGCCTCAGGACCACCTTTTTATTTATTTTTTCCTACTTAACCTGAGAGCCTTGAGAGGCTATTTCAGCGTAACCTTAACTAGTAGGTGAGCTCACGGGGCTCAAACCTGACGACGTTGCTAACACGAACCCTAGCAAGAGCCGTGCTTCGCAGAATCTACCACCGGATCGGAAACGCGGCCCACTGAGAAGACCCGGCGAGAAACTCAGTGGGCTGTGTCTGAGGGTTGAGGACCACCAGTAATATTTCAAACATAAAAACATTTTTCAAGGACGCGACCTACAGTAATGAAGAAAGCGACGAAGAAAGACTAGACGTTGTGTTTATTTTATACCTTTAAACGAGCAATTCTTGTATATATATAATCTGAATCTCGGAAACGGCTCCAACGATTTTCATAAAATTTAGTATACAGGGGATTTCGGGGGCGATAAATCGATCTAGCTCTAGACGATTTATTTTCAGAAAATGTTGTTTTATTCGTGTTTTCAATAATCAACTTTATGACTCTTCCCGACATCTATTGGCGAATAATAATATTATTTTTCTTAATTGAGGGCAACTAACCGCTTTACAAGATGGCATTATCAAAAAAAAAAACCGGTCATCATCTAGTTACGCTTAATCAACTTTTGTTTCATTTTAACTTCTGTACACGGACCGACAAACTGACGATTACCCTGGCGTTAATTGTGGAAACTATTAGTGTCGGAACATTAATTTTTTGAGACACGTCGTAGAAAACGGTTGTTTTTCTATTCGAATGGTGTCCACCCGAGCAAATTCCAAATGTAAGAATCTCTTCTCTTTTTAATCGTTCCCTCACTGCTGAGGATCGCGACCACATGTGACTTTCCTCCATAGTGTTCGGTCATGGGTGGCATAGCATGTAAGAGTAATTATGCCTTTTTATCTGGGGGAGTCAATTATTGCAATATTATTTCTTCACGGTGGAAGATATTCTTGAGCACGTGCTAGTAGCGTATTTTTTGACGTGACGTCTTATAATTCGATGGAGCCGGCTGCACGCACGAAAAAACGTGACTCATTGTGGCGTTCCATTTAAGGCTTGAAGTGCAAGCGAGAGCGCGCAACGAGCGACAAAGAGGCACAATCGGCCTCCACGTTCGGCAGCGTTCTGTCTCTGATTTTTTCTTTTAAAAATTGATGCATGTCGGTCCAAAGGTAATCACAATTATTTGGTACGAGTGCACCAGTCGCCTTACTCATTAGACCACGAACTTTACCATCACCTTTTAAGCAGTTTAACGGTCAAAGTTCCTAACATATTGAGTTGATTAATCCAAGAGATCTCCAACACGAGAAAATAATAAAGAAAACTCATTTCAACTTACATGATTCTAAATACGTCTGCTCAGTCCCGGGGTAAATTTTAGCCCTGGTTTCAATAAGAATCGCATTTTTGAAACGAACGGGCAAAACATTTTTTTTTGCCCTTGTAGACAGACGAGCATACGGCCCACCTGATGGTGAGTGGTTACCGTCGCCCATGGACTTCAGCAATGCCAGGGGCAGAGCCAAGCCGCTGCCTACCGCTTAATACTCTCCACAAGCCTCGTTTTAAGAAGGACATGTCATAGCGCTAATTCAGCTGGGTTATCTTTTTCTTTAACTTAATCTGATATCATCCAGTCTTCATTGATGTCACGTCACAGCTTAGAAACAAAAGCAGTAGAAATGAGTTAACAAATCTATATGATAAAGATGTTGATGCAATTTACGTGATAATTAAGTAGACAGCGATTGATTAGAAGATGAATAGACTAGTATAATTTTCTGTAATTGTTTTATAGCTAATCAAATGTGTGGCGGGTAGCCATCATACAACGTAAGATAATTGACAGATGCCTGAATCTCGCTTACGACATTTTCAAGATAAAGCGCATGTATACAAGTTCCGAACAACAACATTAGGACCGTCGGTCTACCGAGCAATATCACCCGCTCGGTGGAAGATCTTCCCTTTGTCGTTAAACTTTCCAAAAGTGTTAAACTCATATGTTTATTTAAGTTAAAATACCTATATCGTTAGGATTAACAAGTACTTGCTTACATAGACCACAAAAAAGCCATCTGAAGATTTGAACCATTCTAACTAAATTGCTCCGTTGAAATAACTCCCTTCGGTATAGCCACTGAACTTTTTTTATTAAAACAAACATTTTATTCTCAGATTCAAACCTTTTGTTCTGTAATTATCAAAAGCTTTGTTTTGTATTGAGCTAAGACAGTGCTGCGTTTTATTTTTTCGAAGAAAATAATATTGTAATGTAAAATTGCTTTTGTTGTTGTACACATAAATACAATTGAATTGATCATTTTGCTTACGTTTTGTTCTTTTATACGATGTATGTATAAGAATAATAATATTAGCACGCGCGTACCGAATTCTCACGCCCGTTCGAAATAATAACTAAGACTCCAAGGTTTTATTGTCACTTATTTTATCAATATTAAATTAAATTTAATATCTTTTATACAGCAAAGCTTTAGTGGAACAAATATGTATAATACACATGGTTTTAAATTGGTTTCTCATGACACTTGCTTTGTTTGTATTATCTAGAAGCCTTCCCTGGCGTTACAACAACATTTTCGAAAAATAACTAAAAGATAATATTATCTTTGTTTCAGCGTAACAAACATTTTCCTTGTGAACCTTTCGGTTGCTGATCTCCTGGTGACCTTGTTCTGCATGCCAGTGCAGATTGCCAAGTCAGTGACCCTGCTGTGGTACTTCGGTGAGGTCATGTGCAAAACCGTCAATTTCCTTCAAGGTACGTACTACTTTTTGATCCACGGCGATCTGTTTTTTTTTATTTATTGCTTATATGGGTGGACGATCTCACAGCCCACCTGGTGTCAAGTGGTTACTGGAGCCCATAGACATCTACAACGTAAATGCGCCACCCACGTTGAGATATAAGTTCTAAGGTCTCATGTATAGTTACAACGGCTGCCTTACCCTTCAAACCGAAACGCATTACTGCTTCACGATAAACACGAAATGTTTCAAGATGAACACCATCTTGTAATGAAGTCAGTTGGCTATTACTTTGTACGCATTGATGCTTTGGAATATGCTTGTAACTGCTTAATAGTAGCCGTCCATTTGCACAATAGAATACTCTAACCCGAACAGTTTCGAAGTCAATAATTGTATGCAAAACGCGTTCCACGTCACCGTATTTACCGTTTTGCATAACAAGAATGCAGGGAAATTTACTAATGCTAGCCTGCAATGAATAGATAAAGAGGAGATAAAACTAAATTTGCATTTACAAATGCTTTTGTGTGTACAACTAGAGGTGTGTGGTTGTGCGCACGCGCGGAACTCTATCGCCTGTATACTATTTATTTTTATCGTGAAACTATTATTTAACAACTCTACCCGTGTGAATGCTGAGACTCCTCTTGAGACACGAGGTCAAATATATAACGGATATATACATTATAATATAACGGATATTCTAGTGTAGAGTTCCACTTCCAACAGTCAGGAAATAACACACAGATTGCGGTTTTATTTATTTATTTTATTGCTTATATGGTTGGACGAGCTCACAGCCCACCTGATGTTAAGTGGTTACTGGAGCCCATAGACATCTACAACGTAAATGCGCCACCCACCTCGAGATATAAGTTCTAAGGTCTCAGTGTAGTTACAACGGCTACCCCACCCTTCGAACCGACACGCATTACTGCTTCACGGCGGAATTAGGCGGGGTGGTGGTACCTACCCGTGCGGACTCCCAAGAGGTTCTACCACCAGTGATTACGCAAATTAAAATTTTGCGGGTTTTTGATTTTTTATTACACGATGTTATTCCTTCACTGTGGAAGTCAATCGTGAACATTTCTTGAGTACGTATTTCATTAGAAAAATTGGTACCCGCCTGCGGGATTCCAACACCGGTGCATGGCTTCATACGAATGCATCGGACATCTTATCCTTTAGGCCACGACGACTTCAGTAGTTCACTTGATTCTTAAGGCCACGACGACTTCAGTAGTTCACTTGATTCTTTAGGCCACGACACTACTCGTGTAGGGAGATGTCGCTGCTTCATCGGCGACTCCAGATCGCAGTAGCCACCATGGGACAGTGGTTCCGGAAGCGGCGAATTGACATCAACCCCACGAAAAGCACAGCGGTGCTCTTCAAAAGGGGTCGCCCTCCGAACATCACTTCGAGCATCCCACTCCGTAGTAGGCGCGCAAACACCTCCGCCGTTAGCCCCATCACTCTCTTTGGCCAGCCCATACCGTGGGCCTCGAAGGTCAAATATCTAGGCGTCACCCTCGACAGAGGGATGAGATTCCGTCCCCATATAAAAACGGTACGCGACCGCGCCGCGTTTATTCTAGGACGACTCTATCCAATGCTTTGTAGTCGAAGCAAACTGTCCCTCCGCAATAAGGTAACTCTCTACAAAACTTGTAGACGCCCCGTCATGACGTATGCAAGCGTAGTGTTCGCTCACGTAGCCCGCACCCACTTGAAATCCCTTCAGGTTATTCAATCCCGATTCTGCAGGATAGCCGTCGGAGCGCCTTGGTTCCTTAGGAACGTGGATCTCCACGATGACCTGGAGCTCGATTCAGTTAGTAAGTATCTGCAGTCAGCATCGCTGCGCCATTTTGAGAAGGCGGCACGACATGAGAACCCTCTCATCGTAGCCGCTGGAAATTATATACCTGACCCAGTAGACCGAATGGTAAACCGTCGACGTCGCCCAAAGCACGTCATTACGGATCCTCCTGATCCATTAACGGTGCTTTTAGGCACCACAAGCACCGGTCACCGTCCTCGTCGAGCTCGAGGCTCGACGAGCGAACTAACCCGTAGACACAGCCCACTGAGTTTCTCGCCGGATCTTCTCAGTGGGTCGCGTTTCCGATCCGGTGGTAGATTCTGCGAAGCACTGCTCTTGCTAGGGTCAGTGTAAGCAACTCTCCGGTTGAGCCCCGCGAGCTCACCTACAAACGTTAGGGTGAAGCTGAAATAGCCTCTCAAGGCTATCAGCATAGGTAGGTAAAAAAAAATAAAAAGGCCACGACGACTTCAGTAGTTCACTTGATTCTGTCCTCGTTTATTTTTAAATCCACTTTACAACTTTTGGATATGTGCTCACTATAGTATGCACCGCTATTTTTTTTCTTTTTTTCGACTACCGCCTTTTTATTATGTCTCGTCCCCACTGCTGCCATTGCTTCCACCAATAGTGTTGCCATATGGCATGCATTTTCTAATTCTAACATCATAAATTTATACTCAAGTTATTTGACAACCAACCTTACACTAGTTAAAAACAACAGCTCTAAGCTAAGCTAAAGCAATAGATCTGACTAAAACTAGGCCTACTTTTATGGCATAGGTCGGTATAATAGGAATAACTATTTGTACTTACTTCTATCATTTTTGTTAGGACTTCCTTTTCCGTATTCCTTCCTCAATTCACCATCCAAGCCATCTTTTGACACTCCAAGAAAAACCTACGCGCCGAAGCGAAGCGTGCGTAAAAATTTAAAATTTGTGATTATTGTTGATCAATCAGCACATAAACTCACACAAGTGAGAAAATTCAAGTGTGTATCAACGAACTACGGAGTAAGTCAATAAGTTTATCCTTTTCTCAGTCCCATTCGCATTTACGCTCAAAACAAT
This sequence comes from Bombyx mandarina, assembly GCF_003987935.1. The sequence goes on from NW_021011479.1 coordinate 5,694,619, forward strand.
CTATACTAATATATAAATCTACAGTGGTTTTTACGGATGTTCCGTTATTTATTTATTCATAACTTTATATACGTATACAAGTATATCACAGTACACGTATATCAACTACAAGTATAAAGGCGGACTTAATGCCATAGGCATTCTCTAACAGTCTACCTTAGGGGAGTGCAGAGATGAACCTTGGTAGGTGTAGTGTGAAGGTGATATTACTTAAACATATGTGTATATATAACATACATAATATTTATAGATACAAATACGTGTACTTAAATAAATACATATACATAAATATATAGATATACATAAATATATACATATTATACATATCACTATATTACTGAACCGTTATACTACTGAACCATGCATCCGATTGACTTGAAACTTGGTATCCATGTAGAAAGTACATGTGCTTAATGCATAGGCTAATATTTATATAAGTGTTGGACTCCCTAATAATAATGACAATAAATAATAATGTTAATTTTAAATGCCCAGCGAAGCGGGCGAGTACGGCTAGTCTCTAATATTTTGAATTAAGAGCGTCTACTGCAGACTTGTTTAAAACGTACAGAGGATTCTTGTTCACACGCTTAAAGTACAAAAAGTTCTTATGAATTTGCTCATTATTTTTTGTATGTGACATGAATATAAGATACAGAAAATACAGCATCGAAAAAAAGAATAAGTGAAGGCTGTTTTAGATGGCCTTTTGCTGTCGTTTTTTATGTGAAAAAGTGAGCCTTTGCTTATTTACATCAGTATACGTACATATCTTTATAATGACCGAAACAATACCTACATTATTTTATTTTAAAGTGACAGACTGTTATTATCAAATTATTCTGGTGGGTTCACTTCGCGCGTTGATAGCATACTGATTTCAAAATTTTATTGCCTCTTATTTTTATACCATTTATTTAAAAAAAAAAACATTCTGTATTCACTTGTTTGTGTTATTTATTCATATCGACACCTTTACAGCGTTTAACCGATAATCTAAGGAGTGTATCTTTTCTGAGACAGTGTTCCGCCTGACAAAGTTTCCACTTTTTACTCATTTACCATCTCGAAGAGCCGTAACATCATAATGCCATCTGCAAAGACATGTTTTCCAAATAACTTTGTTTGATTTCAGAAAGATCTGGAACTCGACAGAATTCGGAATTGTAATTTTCTTTAACACAAGACGTTACTACGGACTCCCCGTAGACCGTGAACTTGTTGAAAAGAACCTGAACATTTATTGTTCACGTAATAAATTCGATATTACATAAGCTTAAAAAAAATCTAGTTATTATTGTAGGAAAAAGGGGAAAATATGGAAGTTTTGTGGTCTAAGTTTCAAAACTATTTATATTCTTTTAATCATATGATGGGCCTCGTACCATTTTCTCAAAATATTTGTTTCCCAAACACATCTTTGCAAACGATAGAAAGAATGACATTTATCTATCAACTTGTGTAAATTAATATATACTGGTGGTTCCGCAGTAGTCGAAAAAAAAAAAAAGTTTGAACATTATTATGGTTCTATTGTCAAAGATTATTTATTATATTTCTATAATCACAGATTTCGCCAAGACTACACTTTAGGCAAAATATTAAACATAAACAATATTAAGCTATTCTCAATTTGACCACATACTTTAAGCAATAACAAAAGTTAAACAAAGAATATATTATATTATATATGTGTGTGTGTCAAATACACGGTAGTGTGTGTAACATTTTTGTTATTGTTTTATTGCATTATTAATGCATAATTAAAAAAAAATTTCATCCTGCATTTCTTCTCTATATTCTCTATAAGTGTGGGAAATTTCATACTCCTCCGTCCGCGCAATTTCCTTATAAAGAGGACAAAGTTTTTGCTTCACTTATTAATAAATACATCTAATTACTTGTACTGAGTGACCAATTGTTACATATTTGAACACCCGGGAGCGAGGTAACGTGTATGCTAAAGGGTGCATAGAAGTCCGTCATTTTCAAAGTAAGAACCACGGAATTTTACATAGATAATTTTGCTTGTGGTTAGCAATAATAATGTATGTATGTAATAATAATGGTAATGTCTTCGGACATCACCTATTTTTCAATTATTACCCCCAAGAGTGTGAATTATTTAAGGCTTTATATGGAAATTCTTTGTAGTTTTGTCAGATTTTTGTCATAGTAACGTTGATGTTTGATAGATGGCGAGTATTTTTATGAACTGGTATTAAAATCCAAAATTTTAGAACTTATTGTTAGTACCAAGAAAAGTAGGTTTTTATTTTTATTGTTTAAGTATTTTGTCGAGCTCACAGCCCACCTGGTGTTAAGTGGTTATTGGAGTCCATAGACATCTGCAACGTAAATACTGCCACCCACCTTGAGATATGAGTTCTAAGGTCCCAGTATAGTTAAAACGATTGCCCCACCCTTCAAACCGAAACGTATTACTGCTTCACGGCGGAAATAGGCTGGGTGGTGGGTACCTACTCTTGCGGACTCACAAGGGTTCCTACCACCAGTAATTACGCAAATTATAATTTTGCGAGGATATTTTTAATTTTTTTTTTATTACTTAGATGGGTGGACGAGCTCAGAGCCCAGCTGGTGTTAAGTGGTTAAGACATTTTCAACGCAAACGCGCCACCCACTTTGAGATATAAGTTCTAAGGTCTCAGTACAGTATTTTTCATTTTTTAGTCGAATTTCAATTGTTTGAATTTTTCTTTAAATATTGGATTTTCATCAGTCCTTTATAAGTATACCAAATTTCGAGTTAACCCGACGTTTTGAAGGGGGTCAAAATCATGTTCAAAGATTCCGTTACATACTTAACATACATACGTCTGAAGCTAATACAAGCGTATTAAAAATAAAATAAACCAAAGAACCCGCAGACCCGATTAACCAGAACATCGACCATTAAATACAGTGTGTACGAAATGCCCCTGAGCTTAAAAAGGGTTATTGTTTGATCATAAGCAGAAAACAATATTAATGTGATGGCCGAAGTTTTATTTAAGGGGGAATTTACATTATGAAATTAGTGGCATGAAATTAATTTCATGACATCAGTTTCACCAGCAGTTTCACGTGTAATTTAATATTTTCATAATGCATGCATTAATTTCATGCCTGCAAATTACTTTCGTGCCCTGCGCGATTTTTTGGTGACATTAGTGTCATGCAACTAATTTCATAGTGTAGACGCGACGTGAAACTAATTTCGCGAAAGGGCCTGCGCTGTGCGGACGTGTGCATTTGTAGCTCGCGCGCGCTTCAAGCGTTGAAAAAGCAAACCAACGATGGAGTACAGATAAAAATATACAATTCATTAATGAATATCAGCGACAAGAGTGTCTATGGAATTCGAAACACCTACAGTAAAGAATTAAAATTATCTTCACTCATTCGAAAATATTTTTTATAGCTCTCAGGATCTTCATCTGCTAATTCAGAGACTAACTTCATTGCACCTAAATGCCTTCTTGTTAATCATCGTCGAATCTACCAACGTCTCTTTTTTTGTTGATAGTCTTTTTTAAGTTTATATATAAGCATTTCTTTAGCTACATTGAATATAGCAAAATATTTAGCGGTAGGCAGCGGCTTGGCTCTGCCCCTGGCATTGCTGAAGTCCATGGGCAACGGTAACCACTCACCATCAGGTGGGCCGTATGCTCGTCTGCCTACAAGGGCAATAAAGAAAAAAAATATATATATATATATATATAGCTTTGATACTGACGGCTCACCCCGATGGAAGTTAAAGACTTGATCAAAGACCTACGTCCTCGCAAGGCTCCCGGTTCCGACGGTATATCCAACCGCGTTATTAAACTTCTACCCGTCCAACTCATCGTGATGTTGGCATCTATTTTCAATGCCGCTATGGCGNAAAAAAAAAAAAAGATACTGACGGCGCCACAGTCACTGCGATACGGTGGATTTCGCGACACTAATTTTTTTACGAAATTACTTTCGCATATATGGAAACTAATTTCGTGAAACTGAGTTCAACATGCATGACACTAATTTCGTAATGTAAGCTCCGCATTAGTGGTTGGATATTTCGTGAGTGTACAATGGCTATCGTCCACAGCTTGAGGTCAACAACCGCCCTCGCGGTGACAATCTCTGCTTAATACACCGCGTCGTTAGCCAGATTAAGTTAGTGAAGCAAATTCAGTAAATTGAAATGCCGCAACGTATAGCGAAGGCAATAGGTCATAGCGCACATTGAAGCTGTGTTATTTCCCCTCGTAAACATTCCCATTACGTAACATTAATTCCTGTTTTGTATTAGCATTGTTTTTGCGTGAAGGACGCTTAAGTAGGGATGAAACGATGTCACTTTACGGACGAATGATAAAGCGAAGTCAGGATAAAGTTGTTTGTTGTTTCAGATTCTAAATTTATAGCGAAAAGTGTTCGTTAGGGTATTGCGAGTCTGGGATTTTACAAAATTCAAATCGTTAACCTTAAATGGAAAATGTACACTTGACTATTCATTTATCCTGCGTTCATCCGAGTTCTGGTATTGTAGTTAAACACTTCAGCGGAGATCTCTGGTGTAATATAATGTATGTTACATGTGAACTCAGTTATCAGAGCGATATCGTGTTCTATTTATATCGACAGGCATGAAGATGGTCGAACAAGTATTCGGTGTTGACCATATAGGCACAAGCTTATAAACCTTACTGCCAACTTTCAGTTATGGCCCCTCTATTATTAGCGATAGACAGCGGCTCGGCTCTGCCCCTGGCATTGCTGATGTCCATGGGCGATGGTAACCACTCACCTTCAGGTGGGCCGTATGCTCCTCTGTCTACAAGGGGAATAAAAAAAATATGCAAATAACTATTTAAACAAAATACTGTATATTATATAAATCGCGTCAGAGTATAAGTAATATATAACAAATAAGTTTAAATTATAAAGGTCAGAGGAGCCCTCTAGGTACAGGTATATCCAAAATTACGGCGGTAGTTTCGCCTACACACTCTATTTAAATAATGATCTATAATATTAAAGGTGTTTTACTGTAATAGTGGAAAAATATAAAAAAATAAGACGTTAGTTCTCAAAACGGTAATCTATACTAATATTATAAAGAGGAAAGATTTGTTTGTTTGTTTGTTTGTTTCGAATAGGCTCCGAAACTACTGGACCGATTTGAAAAAATATTTTTCCATTAGAAGCCGACATTGTCCCTGATGAACATAGGCTACTTTTTTTTTTTTTTTTTTTTTTTTTTTTTTTTCATGTGTGTTTTAATGTTTCCGAAGCGAAGCGAGGGCGGGTCGCTAGTTCTATTATAAACTAGCTGACCCAGCAAACATCCTAGTGCCTCAATCGATAAATAAAATACCTAAACTTTTGTATTATATAAAATAAGCTTAAAACAAACAAAAGGAATCCGTCCGACGGAGGACACATCAAAGGGAAAACAAAATTGATATTTTTACTTAATTCCGAGCATTTTCATATCTTATATCTTTAAACGAGCAATTCTTGTCTATATAAATATATAGTTTCGGGGGCAATAAATCGATCTAGCTACGATTTGTTTTCAGAAAATGTTGTTTCATTCGTGTTTTCAATAATCAACTTTATCGATAATCAACTTTATTACTCTTCCCGACATCTATTGGCGAATAATAATACTATTTTTCTTAGTTGAGAGCAACTAACTACTTTAAAGACACAATAACACTAAAGCTACTTCACCAGATGGCGTTGTTAAGCCACCCGAAAGCAATGAGTGTTTGGTTTAAGGTTAGACCAAGAAAATGAATTGTTTATTTATATTACTTGTGTCTTTTTAACTCACGTGTGCACTTAAAAATGCCTAAACAGTTTTGGAATATTTCATCATTTTATCAATATATAATTCGTATTTAAATATAATTAAAAAAAAACACTATTTACCAAAAAAAAAAAACCAGCAAATCTCGGTCATAACCTACTTTATCTACCTTTTAAACCTTTTCTGGACTTCCAAAAATAATTCAAGACCAAAATCAGCCAAATCGGTCCAGCCGCTCTCGAGTTTTAGCGAGATTAACGAACAGCAATTCGTTTTTATATATAAAGAAGATTTGAACGCAGGTAAGCTTAGAAGCTCGTTACACAATGAGATGCGCAGACGGGATTCGCTTTAAGCTCAATTTGTACATATTAACTCATACTCGGCTGCAACTTGGCCGTGCCCCTGAGATTACTGATGTGCATGAGCGACGATAACCTCTGAGCTGAGCCATAGAATCATCTGCCTCAAAAGCTAAAAAAAAGCTGCATAACCCAAAGATCCAAAGGACATTAAAAGATCAAAATCGAAAATATATAGGTTCTTGTCTACATTATCTGCGCTATTAAAATCTCTATTAATTCAAAATAGTTAAATTAAACAGCTATAAACCGAAGAGGCGTGTTAATTTATAACGTGATTTTCTGTATCAAGAAAACGTAGTTTCAAAGGTTTCTTTCCTTTGACAAAACTTTCACTTTTCTAATTTATTTTGTTATTGTATTTTCGTGAGTTGATAGCTCACCTTTAACGCTTTTATTTTATATATTTGTTACAAATGTTTTGTTATATTGTTTGTTATAATAACCAAGGGAAATTTTACAATTATTTTTTTTGTAACCAAGTTCCTTATGGGACGATGCGGCGAGGTACCCTAACCTAAGTAATTAGTAATGCACACAGTGTACGACTTAACTTTGTAATAACGTACAATAAAATAACATATTTTTTATCATTCATTGACCACGATCTCAGAGCGTTCGTTTGCGCAATACACTAACTCTTATGCAAACAACTGTGAATGAAGTGTACCACAATAAGTTCGCACGTTACCGAATGACCGTGGGTTGTTGCGAAGCCTCCAGTTTTATTTTCTTTATACCTCGAATAGAACTTGAAGTGGATATTTTTATTATAAGGAACTTCGTTCCTATCTGGTGTCCCACGACACCACACTTCTTTTTTTTTCATTTTACTAACAAACCAGACATTTCTGAAATGAATATCTCTTGTGTCATTCATTTCTCTGTAGTAAGTGAATGGGCGTTAGGTGGGACCCGTTATACTGTTATATATTGAATAATGTGTGTAGGAACGTAACACACTCTATTGTGTTTACGTTGATATATTTTACTTTATGTTCAGATTATAACAATAATCATTTTAAGTTTTCAGTTTTTATTAAACACTAGCTGACCCGGCAGACTTCTTAGTGCCTTAATCGATTAATAAAATACCTAAACTTTTGTATAAAATAAACTTAAAACAAACAAAAGGAATCCGTCCGACGGGGAACACATCTAAGGAAAAACAAAATTGTTATTTTTATTTAATTCCGAGCATTTTCATATTTATCTACCTTTTAAACCTTCTCTCGACTAAAATAAATCATTCAAGACCAAAATTAGCCAAATCGGCCCAGCCGAAGACCCGAAGATGACTTCCTCGGATATTGCGTTACCAAAACACCAAACGATATTAACAGGGGTTTCACTATCTCATTCGTTTTTTCAATTATTATCTATGTTTCATCCATCTGTTATTTTCGTGGTTAAGGTTATAAATATTTAAATCAAAGCACCTGTAAAATCACATTCCAATACGATGTTTCCATTTTTTATATTTTGCACATTCCCAGTCCACTTTTTACGTAAATGTTCTGAACTGCTTCCGACTTTGTTTTTTTTTTACCCAAACTCATTGACCATGCTGCTAAGTGTAAACCAATTGTATGGTATTTACTTATTCAGCTACCGTTTCGAAATTGAGCCCTCAAGAATAACTTAAACACCAAAACTAACTTGTCTACAATTCGCTTATCTGGATCACTGTCTTCGAATTACAAGAAAACTTTGTACAAGTTAAGATTAACGGGATTGAGAGAAACCGATCCAAATGAAACGAGTAAGTTAATAAGTAGAATTGAAGAATAGTTTTAGTGTTTTTTTTTGGTTCGCGTTTTAGAGAACAGCACTATTGTCTTAATGACTCGCCCACTTCAGGAAATAAGCATTATTACGTTGGATGTCAACAAAAAGTTCACAGTTAGGAAAATATACTGTTACGCACTGAGGTTCGGGATAAATAATAAATCTACCGACGTACGAATTAAAACTGTATTAGCATTTAGTTAGAACATGTTTAAATTCTTAATTCACTTCTTCCGCTTCGCTTCAGGTGATTCGTTCGCTGTTTCGCTTCGAGTAGATCAAACTACTAACTGACTTCGTGCTATCTCTGCAACGCTTTTATAGTCGATATGACGTCCCTAGATTTATCGAGAACATTCTGGACAAGTCAAGCAGTTTCGATGTGTGCTTCCGCTATCTGAAAATAGATGGCGTTGTACTTCTCGAGCATTGTTGACGTTACTAGTTCCATTGATATTCGCTTCGGCTATTCGGCGATAGATGGCGTTACTCTTAAGTCATAGTAGCCTAATGGATAAGACGATCGGTGCATTTGTATGTAGCGATGCACCGGTGTTCGAGTCTCGCAGGCGGGTACCAATTTTTCCAATGAAATAGGTACTTAGCAAATGTTCAATAACATCGTGTAATAAAAATCAAACCCACAAAATTATAATTTGCGTAATTACTGGTGGTAGGACCTCTTGTGAGTCCGCACGGGTAGGTACCACCACCCTGCCTATTCCTGCCGTGAAGCAGTAATGCGTTTCGGTTGGAAGGGTGGGGCCGCCGTTGTACTGAGACCTTAGAACTCATATGTCAAGGTGGGTGGCGGCATTTACGTTGTTGAGGACTATGGGCTCCAGTAACCACTTAACACCAGGTGAGCTGTGAGCTCGTCCACCCATCTAAGCAATAAAAAAATATAAAAATCTTACCAGCGTAGCAATACCAACAACGCTTTTACGATTTTAATGTTATATTTGTGCTAGTTTTATACTTTTCTGTTTACGTCTCTACACGGGCAGATCAGCTGTCAGCTCACCTGATAGAAGGGATCACCGAAGGCCATAAACACCTGTCAATCTCCTTGAGCATACCGGCTATCTTACCTTTCAAAACAGAACGTAATTTTTATTTTTTTATTGCTTAGATTGATGGACGAGCTCACAGCCCACCTGGTGTTAAGTGGTTACTGAAGCCCATAGACATCTACAACGTAAATGAGCCACCCACCTTGAGATATAAGTTCTCAGATCTCAGTATAGTTACAACGGCTGCCCTACCCTTCAGACCGAAACGCATTACTACTTCACGGCAGAAATAGGCAGGGTGGTGGCACCTATCCGTGCGGACTCACAAGAGGTCCTACCACCAGTAATTACGCAAATTATAATTTTGTGGGTTTGATTTTTATACTTCACCGTAGAAATAGGTGGAATAGTAGTCTCTACTTACGCAAAATCACATTTCATTCTGTCACAAATATGACTAGGCGCTGTTCAGTATCAATGAAAGTATGTATTGCATCTATATAATTTGTTTTCTGTTTGATTGTTTTTTTTTCTTATTTCATAATACTAATATCCAAATATGATTTATATGCTTAAATGTAACGCTACCGTATAACTAGTTGCCGACATTTGTTCATAGCAAAAATTTTTAAGGATCGATTGGTGTTTATAGCTCTTTCATGCAAAATCATATAACCAAGGTTGATACATGGAATATTTATTACTATGGTAAATGTATGGTAAAACGCCGGGTATATCCACTATCATAAATACGGCATTGTGTCTGTTGGCTCGTAATTTTAGGATTTAAGGTTTATAAATCAACCGGTAATTTATAAATACGAGAATGACATATTTTTTCGTAAAGTGTCTCATTATTTCTCAATTACAAAATTTAACGGTATTGAAAGCGCGCGGTACGTCAAATCTAATCATATATTTTACATAAATAATTCGTTAAAATTCGTTTTTTTTTATTATTTTTTTTCCTACCTATGCTGATAGCCTTGAGAGGCTATGTCAGCTTACCCTAGCGTGTGTAGGTGAGCTCACGGGGCTCAAACCGGAGAGTTGCTAACATTGACCCTAGCAAGAGGAGTACTTCGCAGAATCTACCACCGGATCGGAAATGCGACCCACTGAGAAGATCCGGCGAGAAACTCAGTGGGCTAGTAGTGTTCCTACAGTCAAAATATTTCCTACCTCACTAATATTCAGTGTAAGCCCAAAAAGGTATTTTGTATAAACGCATTCAAACCCCTCCTAACACGAATATTAAATTAACCGCTTCATTCATTATTCTTTATTTATTCATTAATATCTGACATACATTCTGATTTGCGGAAACAAAGTTTCCCCCCGAAGCTTAATGGAAAAAGTTTTATTGTGATTGCTGGAGTCCCTTTTGTCTCGAAGTGAATACCTAACAGGTTCAGTTAAGTATCTGATTTCTTCATCCTCTTCGATTGATTGAAAATGTATTATTGTACACATAAATGGCAAATAACACGAAAGTACAAGAAGGAACTTTATAGTTAAAAGCGAGCTTTTCCGGTCAACCTTAGGTGTAGAAGAATCATTTTAATTATTGATTGAATTATGGATAAATGAATGGTAAATTATATAATTTTATAATATCTTGCATTGCACTAAAATTCGCATGTCAAATAATGACAAAGCATACACGCTGCTTTTAGCTTATGTAATAACTCATTTTCATTATGCTTGGCGAATAAATGATTTCTTTCTTTCTTCTTTCTTCATCAAAGCAAAAACACCAACTGTGATGTACTTTCAGCTTAATATTTCAGAGGTATTGAAACGTTATGTAAAATTCCTTACGGTTTTATTTTGATAGTTTCGACTTACTTAATGGTGCAGCAGCATCGCACCTTCGACTGTTGCGCTACAGGTCGCGGGTTCGATTCCCACAACGGGTATGGAATGAACAAGTTTATTGCATTATATATATAATGCAAAAAGTATATATTTATTATTTTATATAAAAATATATTTTAGTTTATAAATATATTTTGGATTAAAAATAAATATGCTTCGGATCTTATAGGCCTCTACTTGCTAATGATAGTTCAAACTTTTAAACATTAAGTTGGTACAAGTGGGATTCCATATCAGCCCGAAGGCAATTAAACTGAACGAAAACTTGACAACTGTTATTTCAATTCCACGGTCAGTTTCACATGACACGTTGGGGCTTCGATACATTTGGAATATGTATAATGATGGACAATTTCATATGAAACCTAAGTGTTTGTCAAGTCTTTTATTTTAACGCAATGTATGTTTTGTTAAAAAATTGTATTTAGTTAAGGTAGACGTATACCATGTAGGCGGCGGCCTCCCCCCCGTGAAGGTCACTGGGCGACCTGAGGGGGTCGAGGCCGCGCGGCGCTCAGGAATTAAGTCATCATAAGAGAAACTAGTTGGTGAGGTAACGCGTCCCGATCCGGCAGGTTGGATGTGATCCGGCGGGGTTCGCGGGACACTAGCAGTACCGCCTGGGCAGCCTAACGGGCTGCCGGACCGGGACGGATGGCATCCAGAACCTTCGATTTGCAACGAAAGCTCCATTGGCTAAGTGTCCAAGGAGAGAGTCACACCTCTGGTTGCAGTGTTGATCGTGGCAACCCCATACCTCCTCCGGGCTCTGACCTCAGAGGATCACACGACCAGACGGTCAGGCGAGAATGCAGGGGAGTCGTTTAATGAGTAGGGTCCTAAATTATACCCTTGCGGTTCGCTCCCAACGGCTGCGAACCGTCCTATCCCAACTACACCACGTGCCCCCTAAGCGCGGAAATCTCGTAGGCGGTTCGGCCACCAGGTCCAAAAAAATGAGTAGCTGTGTACATGAACTAGGCGGTGCCGCAATAAGTATAAAGCAGCAATCACAATCTCGGTAATATTGTATGTACGCGACTTTCATGATTAAGGAAACTTATGATTGTATAATATATTGCCTTTAAGTTTGCGTAACCAATGCACACCCGTACAGACATAGTCGCTCTGTCCACTTCTACAGAGAAACCGCGTATTTCAGGTAAAAGGTTGGTACCTATAGATATCGTTTCAAGGTCATATGTAGGTAGCTGCAGTCATCCTTGGAGATCTATGTCAAAAAAAACACTCAAATGCCCCAGAATCTGGAAGTGGAGAGTCTCTATTTTGAGTTTATGCAAGAGTCCATGTGGATACGACGAGGTATTCTGTATTGAATCAAATAAATCAAATAAAAAAAAAAATTCAACATAAATGAAAGTACATGCTTATTGAACGTCAAAAAGAACTACCGCCAATTCACAAAAACTAGCCTCCGTCCTGAGAAAAACTGGAAAGAAACTCAGCGGGCATGTCTTTTTTCTTTTTTCTTTTAATTTTTTTTTTTTAAATATTCATTTTTACAATGAGCCTTTGCAGCCTTTGCAGCCAGAATACCTTGGCAGCCTTCGATACATTTGAATATTTCATTAAAATACTTGCACTGTTTGCGAGTGAGTTATTAAAATTTTTAACGAACGTTTTCGGTGGCGGGTTTGTCGTTTTCATTACTGAAAACAAATTTAGGAATTGTTTTGAGCTTTTATTTTATGTCGAGAAACAATTTTCGATAAGTTGGAAGGATTTTAATTTGGAATGTTAATGAAAATACTGTGATGTTTCATAAAAGTTTCTTATGAATGAGATTTACATAATATAATTATTAATTAATTATCTACGTCATCTGCAGCTCAGCTATAAAAGATATGTCAGTTGAAAATAAATATTTTTCAGTTACACATAAAACTACAAATTTGCATTAACTACCTAACTAAAATTAGATTTGGTAACCGTTTACAAAAAGTAATTTAGTAATTTTTTTGTGTTAAGTATGTGTGTTAGGCTGTTACCGGAACCCATAGACATTTACAACGTAAATGCCGCCACCCACTTTAAGCTATGAGTTCTAAGGTATAGATACAACGGCTGCCCCACCCGTCAAATCGAAAGGCATTACTGCCTCATGCCAGAAATAGGCCGGGTAGTACCTAAGCGTGCGGACTCACAAGAGGTCCAACCACCAGTAATTACGCAATTAATTTTGCGGGTTTCATTTTTATCACATGATGTTACGCCTTCACCGTGGAAGTGAGCATTTGTTACAAAACAACTGAGATGTCGATCTCTAGTCTTGGGGTGGGTTTGGTCATTCACGTTTTGATATCTATGGGCTTTGGTATCCACTTTAGGGCAGAAGGGCGTATAAGTACGTTCGTCAATAGTATCAGTGAACTATATAAGCTATACGATAGACAGGTAGGAGAAATCGGCGGTGGATGACCCGTTGCACTAATTTATCAAAGCCAGAACGAGGAGGATAGTAAAAATTCGTGGAACGCGCTATATCTGCTAACAATATTACATACTTATAGGTAACTAGCCGTACTCGCCCGTTTCACTGGGCCTTTAAAATTAACAATATTATTTATTGACATTATTATTAGGGAGTCCAACACTCATATACATATTAGCCTGTCCATTAAGTACATGTATTTTCTACATGGATACCAAGTTTCAAGTCAATCGGATGCATGGTTCAGTAGTTATAACGGAACATCCGTAAATCATTGTAGATTTATATATTAGTATAGATAGATCTCTTATCAATAATGAAAACGACAACAGTCAAGAGTGAAACGACATAGAGAAACAGATTTGCCTTCACAGATAAAGAAAGAATATACCAGCTTTAGTTAACCATAAAGCTAAATTCGTTACGCCAATACCATTGAATAAGAGGCAGTTTATATTTCGATGTGAGCCGATTTGTTGCCAAAATTTGGTAGAAAATCGAAGTCGTTTGGCACAACATGCGGTGCTGTTAGCGGCCTGGGCGATCGCCACAATATACGGACCTTCTAAAATATTAATACGATCCTGGGATTTTGCTCTCGGAAACAACGCAAAAACATTTCTTGTGAAGTCTGTTTATGATTGTTTCCTATAATACTTTCATTTGAGTTCGATTTTGTTAATACTGAAATTACGACGGCTATAATACGACTCTCTGAAAGCCACTTTTGTATCAATCGAAAAAAAATTGTTTGATAATATGAAATTTGTCAGCAAAGTTATGTTTGTCACTCATGTGGCTTGTTATTTCTGAAAAATAGGGGAACTGTTCCAAGTGGGTACTCGTATCAAAATTCGCGTTCCCACTGCTTCGTCGTTTCAAGTACTGTGCGGATGCTTACGTTTGCACGAGGTCATAAGACTGAAATTTCTCTAAAAAGAAGTAAATTTGTCTAATTGCAAAATATTTGTTTTCTACCACCTGCATCAGCCTATGCGGGAATACTCGTCTTGATCTGCGACAAAAGTACATGTTGTTAGGTAATAATGCTTCTACAATGTGTATCCTCCTCCTCGCGTCGTTTTCCTCATTACTGAGGGTCGTGACTCCCCTTTTTTATTTTTTATTGCCTAGTTGTGTTTACGAGCTCACAGCCCACCTGGTGTTAAGAGGTTACTGTAACCCATAGACATCTACAACGTAAATGCACCACACACCTTGAGATATAAGTTCTAAGGTCTCAGTATAGTTACAACGGCTGCCCCACCCTTCAAACCGAAACGCATTACTGCTTCACGGCAGAAATAGGCGGGGCGGTGGTACCTACCCGTGCGGACTCACAAAAGGTCCTACCACCAGTAAACCTCCCCTGCTGCATCAGCTTCTCCCGTACGATTTCTCTCCATCTATTGCGATCCTTCATGAAGGGCACTGTGGAACTTGATGTTCAGAGAATATCATATTTGGTCCGACCATCTCGTGGGACTGCGTCCTCTGGGACGTTTGCCATCTACCTTGCCTGTGCCTACCTTGTCCTGCCTACAATGTATATAACTAGCATAAAATATTTATTACTTATAAGTAGATACAAAATGTCTCTACGTGCATCTCTTATAGTATACAATATCTTTTCAATAGATATGAGTAACGATGATCATAAAATAAAAAAAATGTGTGTGTGTGTGCAAGTCACACACGGTAGAAGTGAAACTTATAAAATATAAAAATAATTGCAAGGGTCAACCACTCCGCAGTGCAATGGAGCAGCCGCACCCCGGGGGAACCGCCTGCATGATCACGGTATCCCGACGCCAGGTAGGTATGATTTAGCAAGAGAAATACGAGAACGTCTATCAATTGTGTAACATTTCGTTATCGCGATTCAGGAAAATTGTTGAATTTACGTGCAGCGACATCTGTTTATAAAATACTAAATAGAAATAAAATAAACATTCCGCGTAACGGAAGAAATTAAGATGGCGCGTAACCGAAAAACGTTACTTAGTTTTTTCCCTCCCTACGTCGATAAAGTTTCACTTCAAAAAGAAATGGTTGTTTAGAATAGAAATAAATAGAAAGAAAATGAATAAATGAAAAAATGAAATAAAATTTAAATGTCCTTCTTCTTGCTGAAGTCCATGGGCGACGGTAACCACTCACCATCAGGTGGGCCGGACGGTCGTATACTTTTAAAAATACTACAAGGGCAATAAAAAAATGTTATGGTGTTTTGAAATTAGTTTTTCCTACGCGGAGGGTCGACACTTTTTTTTTCAGGCCGGTGGCCAAACCTCCTACGAAGTAAGTGGGACTTGGCGATCTGCAAAGTTTTGGGAGTAGACTGCGGGCCTAAGGAATGTTAGGCCCTACCACACTAAATGACTCCCCTGCACTCTTACACCCGACGTCCGATCTCCGTCCGAGGTCAAAACCCGGTTAGAGTAGGTGGGTTCCCGCGGTCAACACTACAACCAGACACGCGGTGCCACCCCGAGGACGCCCGTCCGACGGGTCGTCTAGGCGATAGTCGACGACCAATGACGTCGGTCTCGGGGGTACAGCGGCCCTACCAGGCCGCCCGGGCGATGCCGCTGGTGTTTCGGGATACCCCGCTGGGCCAGAACCAGCCTGCCGGGTCGGAACGCGATACACCGCCGACCGCGTTAAGATAAATGGAGTTAAATTAAAAACGGGTTAAAAACCCATCAAAACCATAAGGTCGTAACTGATGCCTTTTTATAAAATTGCGTTATACGTATTTCTGGAAATATACTCTTTAATTGACAACAAGTTCAATAAATTATTTAAAGCAGTCTTTCTCTTAAAAATAGGTAAAAATTACAGAAAAACCCTTAAGTTATAAATGTGTATTGTAAATTAACAGCATCGAATAGATTAAAGCTTAAGATCTTCCCTATTGTAAAGTTTCGTAAGCTCACAGTTGTCGAGGTCATGCGCGGTTGATAGTTCTATCCTTGACGCCAAAAATATACCAAGTTATTACAATATTATCGCATAACATAGCTATTAAAGCATAGGCGCGTCTATAGTGGTGGTCTACAGAGGTGGTTCTTCATATTACGCTTTTACAAGCTTTTCCAGACCACCTTAAACTTTTATCTGCAGAACATTATCGAAGTTATTCGACAAAGTTGTACCATTAGTTTTCATTTTTAATGTTCAATTATTTCGTGAATATGCGAGCTTCGATAATGCTCGCTCCGGGCTTTTCAATATTGCAATAATTGCTACGTTACAATACCTCTTGTAAAAATGAACATTTTAAAAAATCTAACATACTAAAATACAACTAAAAACTGTATTCAACACTTAGAACGCTTAAAACACTCACAAACACTTTAAATTTCTCAATTCGCTTCTTCCGCTTCGCTTCAGGTGATCCGTTCGCTGTTTCGCTTCGAGTAGTTCCGATTACTGACTGACTGCGTGCCATCTCTGTAACGCTTTCATAGTCGATACGATATCCTTAGAATTATCGAGAATATTCCACACAAGTCGAGTATTGTGTTTCCGTTATCTGACAATAGATGGCGTTGTACTTCTCGAGCGTTCTATATGTTACTAGATCCTTCGATATTCGGCGATACACCGGTGTAACAATATTGTACACATACATCTAAAACATTATAAGTATTTTTGAAATAGTGTTCGACTTATTTATTCTGTTTGAAAGTTTCCCGCTATTATGGAGACGGAGAGCAAATAACTAAGCACATACTTATATTACTTTTTTGTCATTGTAGGGAGATGAGCATATTGTAAGTGCTCACCCTCATTCATGGAAGGTAATCACATCAATGCCGCTGTTCCCTTTTTAAGTGGGACACTTGTTTTCATTGTGCGTAACTGGGGTAAATACACAAATATCTTATTACTGTCTGACCTGAATATAAACTCTGGTTCATTGACTAGTTATGATATCATCAAATATAACGATGATTGTTTTCGGCTTTGTTGTTTTGTCCTTTATCCGGTGACGCTGAACCTTTGCTTAATAGTTGTTATACAGGAAATATTTTTGGTTTTGTACTGATTATTTCTGGCTTATAGTAGCTTTGACTGGGCTCAGCTGTAGTAGCTTATCTTATAGAACTATCTCAAACGCGCATTGGTTTGTAAGAAACAGTGAGATTCACGATTATTTAGAAATTCCGGCTGTTAGAGAGGAAGTCAACAAGAACAGTAAGAGATACAAAGAGATGTGAAACGCTTAAAAAGGTGGCAAATTTTAACTTAGACCGAAGTAATTAAATTTACTGCTGTAATTGATGAAATTTAATGTAATGTCATCTAAAACTCGAACCCCTTGGAACACATCTGATTATGGTTATTTAGCCGATTGCAGATAAAAGTAGAAAGAAAAAAAAAAGCTTCTCTAATGAGTTTTTATTTATTTACAGGAGTGGCGGTAGCTTCTAGCGTCTTCACCATAACAGCCATGTCAGTAGATCGGTACTTGGCGATCACTCAGTCCCTTCGGCAACCTTGGATGCCGTCGCGACGTGGCGCGTGCGGACTTCTTGTTTGTCTCTGGCTGATTGCTCTGGCCATCTTCGCGCCGCTGCTTGCTGTGGCGGCAGTTGAACGGGAACGGGTACCATCTTTGTCCAGAACAAAAAATGGATCGGTATGTATTTTGCCCATAAGAAATATTAGTTTTTTTTTTTTATTAGTTATATTGATGCACAAAACAAATGACAACTATAGAAATTATAAGTTTAAATATAATTAGTAGAAAAAAAAACAGCAAAAAAATCGCTTAAATAACAAACCGAGCCAACAATTATTTATATTTACAATCCTGTTTATACTGGTCATACAATAAAAAAAAGGATTGTGAAACCACGGTAAAAGTAAAAAAATTTTTCACATTATAAACATTTAACTAAAAAATTTTGGAATAATATTCCATTATTGTAGATGTCTATGGGCTCCAGTAACCACTTAACATCAGGTGGGCTGTGAGCTCGTCCACTCATCTAAGCAATAGAAAAAAAAAAAAGTTATGGGGTATAAAAATCATTAATCTTAATTTAATATTCATACGAAATAAGTTAAAATGTAAGCACTTAAAATTGAAATAAATCGAACTATTATAGGCGCCGCCATATTGGCCTTGGCTGCTCTGACGAGCACCTTTCACTTTATCCCTACTCCGCGGCCGACGTCACGCGACATGCAACACACAGACGAAAAAATTAGAGACGATGTAATAAAAGTTTCACTTCACATACCAAGCTAATGAAGGCATGTTAAAAACTTTCTGCCCCAAAAATACGTATGGCGATTTCGATCCGGTAATAAATGCGTTCACAAAACAGCTGCTCCTGAGCTATTAGGTCTCCTTCGGAGGCTCTTGGGTGACAGCTAGCAAATCTCACCCATCCTGACTGAATCTGTGCTTGCCCTCATATCCTCCTGACACTGGAAAGGCTGCCAGGAACCCTGTGAACGTACCTTCATAAAAAAAAATCTGGTAACCCTACATTCAAGCAAATTAGAAAATTTAAAGTGATAAGTAATTTTTCTAACGAAAATCCACCGCTGAAAAATGTCGAAAGTTACCATAGTAATATTATAGTCGTCGACTAAAAGATAACACGTGCGGTGCATTCGTGTCTAGCGATACACCGGTGTTCGAATCCCGATCGAGACTTTAGAACTCATATCTCAAGGTGGGCGGCGGCATTTACGTTGTAGATTTCTATGGGCCCCAGTAACCACTTAACACCAGGTGGGCTGTGAGATCGCTCACCTATTTAAGGGAAAATAAGAAAATTTCAAATTTACACTGTGTACTTAAACCTGATTTAGGAATTCGTGGGAATAATTTAGAAATAATCGACAAAATGAGCAATGTGTATGTAGAGTCGTGTACTACATCTATATTATGTGTGTATGTGAATGTTATGGTACATGATGAAGTATTTCAATTTACGCTCTAATCTTGAAAAAACTACAACAATAAAGTATATGCTACCTTTCTGCCGCTATTATTGGAACATATTATGTAGGGTAAAAATTTAATTAAAATATTGTAAAAAACCGTGTATCTGACGTAGCAAGACTCATTAAAATATGAAAGCCAAATAAGTATCACTTGATTTCATATAATCTTAATTTAAATCAAATAGAACTTAGTTTTTAGTTCTATGTAAGATAAATTATTATAACTTTTGTAACGCTAGTTAAGTTTAAGCTTTGTAGAGTTATCGTTGACGCTTTAAGTAGAGCTTTTGTAAAGGTGCCGCAAACACAAGATTGTTGTATTTCAAACGTTTAGTGGCAGCCCAGAAAAACGTGATAGGAATTTCCATACAAGATTTTGATGAGATCTATAATGAAATTGATAAAGGTACTATTTGGACTGCGTTTGCTTGCGTCACTACAGCGTTTTGCTTAGATATTTTTAAGGTAAGAAGTCTCATTTGGATTGGCTGATATATTTGTAACAAAAAAACACTAAGAAACTGTATTGATGCCCAAATTCCCGGATACAAAGCATATTTCACTAGCAAAAAATGTACTAAAAGAATAAAGTGAATTTAAAGATAATCTATTTTCGCGTCCACGTTAACTTCAGAATATCCGTGGTCTCATCTCAAAGTACTCTCCAACATTTTTTTTTATCACGCAGAATCATCGACTAGATTTTTGAGCAATACAATTTCCTTTGTAAATTTATTGAACGGTTTATTACTACTGACAGACTGAATTTACCAAACAGTTTCTAGTGAATTTCTGTATTGCGTTGTTCGTCGTAAGCTATTGAAAGTTATCCGTAGTGAATGTTCAATAACTTGTTTATGTTGTTCTTTTCTCATTCCATAATCAAGCTAGAGTGTTTTATTGTTTTTGCACAAAATTGTTTTACAAGGTAAACGTTAATCAATATTCTTGTTCGTGTCACGCCACTGCTTTGTGGCGTTTCACATTTCATCAACAATAAATTTACTAATATTTTTACGTAGAAAACATGACCTATTAAAAAAAACCGTTAAAAACGTGTACAAAAAGAATTAGCTAGAAAGAAATAACTGTCTAAGGCTCCCCGCGCACTAGGTAGCCTGGCTGCGGCAGCCGAAATATTTGAACAGCCAGTTATAGAAGCCAATTGACGCCCACTTATGATCTTTTCGTCGAGCGATTCGAACTTTATCTCATAAAAAACGCAAATCAAAAAAAAGACACTGGATTCATTCTCTTTTTCTAGAACGGCATTCAAAAGGCTTATTCTATAACAATTTTAAAACTGTTCATACATACACAGACTGTTTTTTTTAATTCGAGATTGTATAAGCATACTGTGTCTTATAACTAAATTTGGCAAAATGAATATGGATTTGCCTGCTACAGCAAGTGCGCGGAGATGGACATCAGCCACATACATTCACCAACACTCGCTCTGGCTGTCGTGCAACAGGCGAGTTGCATTGGCTGTCGCAGCCAAGAGTTCCTCCCATACAACGCCATATATTCGTCTGGCTACCTAGTGTGCGGGGAGTCTTACTGTTTGTAACCTAACGTTGTAAGCAAGTGAATGAACGGTAATATGTAATTGTATACACTAATCAACCCACTGAGTCTTTCGTCCGGTCATCTCAGTAGGTCGCGTATCCGATCCGGTAGTAGATTCAGCAAAGCGCTGCTCTTGCTCGGGCTATTGATAGCAACTCTCTCAGGTTGAGCCCGTGAGCTCACCTACCGGTCCGTGCGAAGTTGGAATATTAAGGCTATTCCAACTTCGTATTTATTTTGGTAGCCATTAGGCTTAAATACACTCATGTCTCAAGGTCACGTCGTTATAAACATAAATCGAGTAACAATTGAAGTCCAAATGGCCCGTGAAATTGTCACGTCGTCTTGTGCAATAAAAAAAATTTGCTCATATACATGTCACTATGCTACTCAAACCAGGAAACATATAATAGACAACTTTTTGAAAAACGACTAAATGCACATTAACATTTATAACGGTAAGTTTAAAACCAATAAAAATTTATATTTTGTGTCGTAAATTAAGTTATTACACTGAAATTGTCATAAAATCATCGATATAGCAACGGAAAATCATTTTCACTACGGACATCAGTCGAATATCGTGTTTTTGGGTAGTAATAATTTTCATTATGGTATATACGAGTGTAATTTTCCACATGGTCACGATGATACTCCTGTATCTGAGTAGTACTGGTTATTCACTCACTCCAATTGTGGAAGATATCTTTTTGGAAAAGCCTGGAGGTGACGTGTTGCAAATTAACGAATTCACGAAAAAATCTGTGTTAAGGGAATTACCAATACTAGATGGAAACGTGATCAAAACGAATGTACCAGCAGACGCTAAGCTGGACTTCAACGGTCTCGCCGCGAAATACGGGCACCCGTGCGAGGAACATTACGTCGAGTCAGAGGACGGTTACGTCACCAAACTATTTCATTTACCGGGAGACAGGAAACGACCGGTACTCATGATGCACGGCCTCTTCGATTCTGCCGATACTTTTATCATCAGAGGCAACAGATCAATGGCCATATCCCTCGCGAACGCTGGCTACGACGTGTGGCTGGGAAACATGAGAGGAAACAAACATTCCCGGAGACACGTTACTCTGAATCCCGACAAAGATCCTGAATTTTGGAACTTCAGTTACCACGAAATGGCTTTGTACGATCTACCTGCGACTATCGACTACATCCTGGGTCACACTGGCCAGACACGGATCTATGGTATCGGTCATTCTCAGGGCAACAATATTTTCATCGCGATGACGGCAATGTTGCCACAATATAACAAAAAGATCAGGGTTTTTATTTCGTTAGCACCGGCAGTCCACATTGAAAATATTAAATTGCCGACGAAAATACTAGTTCTGCTGTCTCCTCTTATAAACTACCTATTCGAAGGGATCGGCAATGAAGAAATTTTACCCGATGGGGCAATTCTCCAGAGGCTACTGCAAAAAGTCTGTCCCTTAGGGTTGCCAGGATATGTTTTATGCGTTCAGTTGATTTTATTTCAACTAGCCGGTTACAATACGGCAGAACTGGAGCAAGAATTCTTCCCGATTGTACTCGGTCATAGCCCCAGTGGAACTTCAAGGAAAAACCTTATTCATTTGGCGCAGTCGGGGAAATACAAGCGTTTTGCCTATTACGATGCCGGCGCCGAAGAAAATATCCGATTATATGGAAGAAAGGAACCTCCTTTGTACGATCTCAGCGTGGTCACCATGAAAGTGGCTATTTTTGCTGGAAACAACGACAAATTGGTCGTTCTCAAGGATACTGCAAGACTGCGAGACGAGTTGACAAATGTTGTCGAGTACAGGGTATTGGAACCGAGAAAATGGAATCACTTGGACTTCGTATGGGGGAGGAATGCCAACAAGTTTTTGTTTCCATATATTTTTAAATTGCTGCAGAAATATTAGAAACCTTAAATCGTTATTAAATTTTTATCAACAGTCATGGTTTGTAATGCAATCGCGAATATTGTAAATTGCTTGAATCGTCACGCTAATAAATTTATGATTCCATTAATTATTTAGTTGTGATATATAAAAATTCGTGTTGACATGTATTGGACATTAAAAATACAACAACTAGATTTGGCAGATTCCAAAGTCTTAAAACATGTCATATTTTTTTCCTGCTCAATAGAAGCAGGTATTTTTTTAGCTAAATTTATAGCTAGGAAATTGTGTATAAAATACTGTAGCGATGTTGCTACTTGTCTAAAATTTGTATAAGTTAATTTAAACATGTAATTTTTTGATGTGCTTAAATATCTAAATTTTATTATATTATTTATGTCTATTAATTTAAATGCATATTTATTGGATGTCAAGATGCAGTTATTATTATCAACATTAATAAATTGCATTCTTAATATTAAATTTAATTTTGTTTTAAACAAGTCCTGCAAGTAAGGAAAGGTGAACATAATATTTTTTTTAATATTTAACATATTATCTTGTTCAAAAATTCCATCACTATTAATGTATAAATTGGCTTGTATATTTACGATAAACAAAGTAGTGTTGCAGTTTTTCCTCGTATAAGTTAATGATTCGATAACGTGCTACAAAATGACCGCCTTTTATCGACATTTACAAAGTTCAAAGCACTGTAACAACATGTCTTATCTCAAGTACTTTGAGTATCCGCTCTCCATCCTATGTATTTAGAAGTTAATAGAGAGGAACGGAATGATATGAAGAAACTTTGGTTGACGAACAGATAAGATTATTAATATTGTGATTCCGATTATTTTCGAAATATGAATTAGGTATTTTCGTTCAATCACGATTCATTCGAGTTGTAGAAAATTGTTATTTGAAGTTAAGAGATATGCATTTGACGACAAGAGCGTTTGTTAAAAAATTGTATTGTCATTGCTTAGATGGGTGGACGAGCTCACAGCCCACCTGGTGTTAAGTAGTTACTGGAGCCCATAGACATCTACAACGTAAATGCGACACTCACCTTGAGATATGTTCTAAGGTCTCAAGTATAGTTACAAAAACTGCCCTGCCCTTCAAACCGAAACGCATTACTGCTTCACGGCAGAAATAGGCAGGGTGGTGGTACCTACCCGCGCGGACTCTCAAGAGGTCCTACCACCAGTCAAAATGTAATATTCAAGTACAAAGCTTAGCTTAGTCAGTTAACATATTCCCGGTCGAAGAAAATGTTTCTTAAGGAATGTGTATTTCCGGCGCTCATAAACAGAAGAAAATCGTAATTTTGGGCTGTTGCGTATCGCAAACCTTTAAGCCTCTCAAAGCTGTACGTGAGCTTTTCAACGTCCCGGATCATGCAGGCTTACAATACATTGTACCGCAGTGACTATACTTTATAAATTTGAGATTTGCTTTACTTTTAATACACGATGTTATTTCGGAATGAGGAAAATGTTTGATGTTTGTCCCGACCAGCTCGGGGCTCAATACGTGAGGTCAATTTTTTTCCCGCCACTCGTGGATCAGTAGTTCAAAGAGAAAGTCGATTATGGTGAACAACAATGTTTTTTGTTTCATATTACTTCATACAACTCAAATTCGATTTTCATTCTTTCTTAAAATCTATATTAATATTATAAGGCTGAAGAGTTTGTTTGTTTGAACGCGCTAATCTCAGGAACTACTGGTCCGATTTGAAAAATTCATTCAGTGTTAGATATATTTATCAAGGAAGGCTATATATAGGCTATATAACATCACGCTAAGACCAATACAATAAAGAATGTTTCAAAATCAGAGCTTTTCCCTTTTGAGAGCTTCCGCTGCATGCGCTGCAGAAACGGTTAAAATTTCGCTAAAATAATGTACGACAGAATTGTTCCTCTTTAAAAGATCTAAAAAAAAGTCCGGGACAGCATTTTTTTTTATTGCTTAGATGGGTGGACGAGCTCACATCCCACCTGGTGTTAAGTGGTTACTGAAGTCCATAGAAATCTACAACGTAGACGCGCCATCCACCTTGAGATACAAGTTTTAAAGTCTTAGTATAGTTACAACGGCTGCCCCACCCTTCAAACCGAAACGCATTACTGCTTTACGGCAGAAATAGGCACCCCCGGGGCGGTGGTACCTATCCGCGCGGACCCACAAGTGGTCCTACCACCAGTAATTACGCAAATTATAATTTTGCGGGTTTGATTTTTATTACACGATGTTATTCCTTCACCGTGGAAGTCAGTCGTGAACATTTGTCGAGTACGTATTTCATTAGAAAAATTGTATATGTTATACAATATATATAGTACAATATATAGTATATGTCTATATTATGTTAAGGTTGGCTCACTATAACGTTTTTTATGCTGACCAAATTTGTTCTAAAATAAAGCACTATTTGTGAACTATTCCACGCGGACGAAGTCGCGGGCAAAAGCTAGTACGTTATAACATAGTTATTGTTGAGCTTTAAAGTTGCCGTAGATGAACCGATAAAGTTATCCTATAAAATGAATAAATAAAACATATAATTAATAAACATCCAGTATTTGAAACTAGCAACAAACTCTCAAATACCATTTGATTTAATCATGACAGAAAAACTTTAGTATATTAAAGTATTTAAGTAAATACCTCAAATTTAAATGATCAAAAGATTTATTCGGTAAGTTATTTCGACGCGACTCCAAACTTTTATTAAAAAAGCGTTCGAAAGTGTATTTCGTTATTCAATCGTGCACTTTAAAGTTTAAAATATATTCTGTTTAAATTATATTCTATTTTAAGATTATTTTTTTATATTTACGTCGACAGTTTTTGCACTGGTTTGGTGGATACGTTCAGCGACTACTTAGTGGTAAGCTGTTACTTAAGTCGAACGACATATTTTTCTTAAATTGTCTTTGTAGGCAGACAAGCGCACGACGTACCTGGTGGTGAATGGTCAACATGTCAGCTGTTAGCAATGCAATACCACACCTTGATACGCTCGGGATTCAGCCGGCAGGCATCGATTTACTTTGCAAACACTTTGAAGTCGTGATGGCTATGTGTTCCGGTAATCACTAAATACTAAGTGGGCTCTGATCTCGTTCAACCGTATGGGCATATCCTGATTCACCTTTTTTATTGCACAGATGGGTGGACAAGCTCACAGTTCACCTGGTGCTAAGTGGTTACCGAAGCCCATAGACATCTTCAACGTAAATGCCGCTACCCACCTTGAGATATGAGGTGCCCCACCCTTCAAACCGAAACGCATTACTACTTCACGGCAGAAATAGGCAAGGTGGTGGTATCTACCCGCGCGAACGCATAAGAGGTCCTACCACCAGTAAGAAACAAGAGGTCCTATTACCAGTAAATACCAAAATGTACCAATAAAAAGTACCAAAAAACCTACCACCTTACCCACCCCAATCCCATGCGTAGGCAGAAATCAACCGAATGCTCCCGATCCAAAAGTTCAATACGCATTGAGTTAATACGTTTCCATGAATGATTTTCTCAATGATCCGATCGCTTACATCGTACAACAAACTGCAGTCAACAAACCCAAAAGTGGAATTTTGATACCTTGAAAAGGAGTAATGAATACTGGTTGCGCTATGCGGTTGGTGGACCAAAATTGTAACGGTCATCTATTACAAAAATGAGTGTGGACTGTATTTGCGTTGTTTAACTATGACACTTTCTCGGGCCGTGGCGGGAAGAAACAAAGGAACACAACCCGAGGGAAATTGTGAAGGAAAACGCCGTACCTGGAGACGATGGAGTCGTCCGAATCACGGCTGCTAGAAGTGCTTGAAGCCAGTTGGCGTATTTTCTATCTTGCACGACACTGTGATACACTGACACTGATGTTGTATAAGAATAAAGTCTTAGGCCATCTCAATAATTAAATCACAAAATAACTGATTTCTGTAATGCGGAGCGCGCGCTAGGTATCCGCCATATTTTTCTTCTTTTTCTTTTGTGCCCGCGTCGCTCGTACTAGCCAATCCAAGGCGCGGGGGATGGGTGAGGAAAGGGAAGGGAAAAGTGTCATAGCTGCCATATTATTATAAAAACATCTATCTACAAATCTATGTTATGACGCTGGCGCAATCAAATACTATTTTTTATAATTAAATATCACAATGAGATTCACCCACGGCTGACTCACTATTAATAACTATTCGCAATCTATTTACAACGTTAATCAGCCGGGTAACTTTTGCCTATCATCCAACTACTTTAAATAAGTAAAAATAAAAGTAAATAAAAAACATAGATTTGCAAGAGCTACCTTGGTTCGATTGAATTGAAAGCTCTAAAAAGTTGAATTACACAAAACCCTTGTCAGTAAAGTTTTAGCAGCAATTGTATTTAGTTAAGCTTCGCGTAAAGTTCGAACGTGATTCTGAAAGCTTATTAAAGAAACAGCATGTTAGAATTTATTATGAATTCCAGTCAGCAATATTGAACGAAAAATACATGTAGGTAAATATTGAATACACACATTTTCATTTATTAAGATCTTATGACCGGCTTACTGATGATCTTATGATCCGCTGGATGCAGGCAGCGCAGGACCGGTCTTTGTGGCGACGCTTGGGGGAGGCCTATGTCCAGCAGTGGACGTCTGTGGGCTGATAAGAAGACCGGACCACTAGCTGTTAAGAGGTGCAAATGAAAACTTATAAATGTTAACTGCATAAATGATATTCTAGTTTGTAAACTAAAATACATGATTTCTTCACGATACGAATGATCAGGACAGTGTGATTCATGCGTTGCAAGATATCCCAATATGCACAGACAAAAATGTCATCAATGACATTCAGTTAAGATTAGTCTACTTTTTTCTATCCAACTGAACATAGGTCATCTAATGGTAAATGGTTACCGTCGCTCCTGGACGTACACAATGACAGAGAAAAAGCCGAGTCGAGAAGATTGATATTTCACAGCTGCCAAGGAAAATGCTTAGGATTAATTGTTCCAAAGTCCAATGATACCAGATAATACTTGTGAAACCCACTGTGAACACACGCAATAGTTGTATGACCTGTGCTACGGTGGCAGGCAGTGCTATACTAAAGCAAATATCACAAGATCATCCCAAATTCCTCAAAACACTTCCATGTCCCATAAGACACAGAACGCAGTGAGAAGCGAACTCCCTCCGTAGACTTAGAGGCTTTCAACTATCCGTCAGTGCGAAATTGTGGATAATCCGAAAGGCTCTTTTTTGTATGCAGTTAAATGGAAGTAGCTGTTGGTTGGGAGCTCTAGTCCAAAGGTGGGATCAGTACGCCACGCGATATCGTACATGTGCTTTGTAAAGCCTAAGTCTTTGTGCTATCGCATCGCAGCGTATCGCATCGAGAAAGCTAATGTAAATATAGTAGATGGATCGGTTGGCTTGTTAGCTTGTTAGCTCAGTAACTGCTTTGTCTGCTGACTCAAAGCTTTGCCAAATTTCCGTATGTGTGCCGAATCCAAACGTAATTACCGGTACTTGTACACTAGTTCTGATTTTGAAGTTAACTCTTCCTTTATTAGCAGCATTGCTAACTCACTAATCCTTGACGTGATTTTCATTTATCCTCCAGTTATGTTAAGATATTCTAGGATATCGGTGTGGTCCTGACTCTGCCAATGTAAAAGTCGTTAGCAGTTGCACCAATAAAAATGTCTTGAATTATTTTCTCACATAAAGCTGAGGAGGCAAGATTGAGATTGTTCTCTACTATAAGTATAAATTGAGAGTCGTCTGCCGAATCGAGATGGTTTCATAAGTACTCAAATGTACTAAGTACTCATATAATTTACCTCTAAAGGCCACCACCTAGTCAAGCTCAATTTTATATCCTCGTGACAGCATCAAATCTGCTTCCTTCGACACTACATTATGGTCATGACAGCTCTGCCAAGAATGTAACGATTAAGAAGAAGAAGTTGAATCCTAATTTTATAAATGTGAAAATTTGGATATTTGTTACTCAATCATGCAAAAAAAAACTCAACGCTTTTGGATAAAGCTTCTCATAAAAAGATCTACAGCCCTGTAGACGTTGAATACTTTATATCATAGTAAACGATAAGAAACTGGTATCGTCGGGTATATCTATACTAATATACCTATATAAATCTACAGTGGTTTTTACGGATGTTCCGTTATAACTACTGAACCATGCATCCGATCGACTTGAAACTTGGTATCCATGTAGAAAATATATGTACTTAATGGATAGGTTATTATTTATATGAGTGTTGGACTCCCTACACCAGTTGCGGGGGCGTTTATGATGAGAATCTTTGTGGGGGTGAGAAATAATAATGTTAATTTTAAATGCTCAACGTAGCGGACAGGTACAGCTAGTTTATTTAGTATAAAATTCTTCAGTATGTGGTTTGTGATAATTTATGTTTTAAGTACTAACAAATCAACTGATATTTTATGAAAGTGGCATGAGACTCTTTGTCTCATAATAATGCAGTGTTGTATTCTTTCTGAATTATTAAATTTGTAAAGTAAAAAGTAGCTGTTGAATAATATGTCCATACGATTTCTGTAGCAAATGTTTCACGTTAAAAATAATTTAATTGTAAACATAAACGATGGTTAAGACCAAGCTTACATTGATCCGTTTACA
Source organism: Bombyx mandarina (assembly GCF_003987935.1). Next base: position 5,724,041 of record NW_021011479.1, read on the forward strand.
TCTGTGCCTCGCAAAGTGCCGTCGCGTGTTTCATTTCCGATTCGCAGGAAACAATTTCATTAGGAAACACGAAAATATTCGTGTTCCTCAAAACACATGAAGGAAATAATTTGAATTAGGCTAATTTAGAAGCCAATTCCGGCAGATTTGCAAATTTTTCGATAACAGTCTCCTAGCCACGATTTGCCTTCTTAGCATTATGTATGATTACGAAAATAAGTAAAAATAATTGTAGATCGTCAGAGCCGTCTCTTTTTCAGTATTCGTTGTAATGCAAAATTGTCTGAACGTATGGAAAAGTGATCGTCTGGATTTTTTTGTGAAATATGGATTATGTATTGTGGGACATGGGACATGGGACAAGGGACATGGGACAAGGGAAATGGGACAAGGGACATGGGACATGGGACAAGGGACAAGGGACAAGGGACAAGGGACATGGGACATGGGACAAGGGACATGGGACATGGGACATGGGATATGGGATATGGGATATGGGATATGGGATATGGGATATGGGATATGGGATATGGGATATGGGATATGGGATATGGGATATGGGATATGGGATATGGGATATGGGATATGGGTTATGGGATATGGGATATGGGATATGGGATATTATATATGGGATATGGGATATGGGATATGGGATATGGGATATGGGATATGGGATATGGGATATGGGGTATAGGATATAAGATATGAAATATGGAATATGGGGTATGGGATATGGGATATGGGATTTGAGATATGGGATATGGGACGCGGGATATGGGATATGGGATTTGAGATATGGGATATGAGATATGGGATATGAATACTTCGGCATAGAGGAGAACGTTGCAAGAAGAAGGGTATGAGTAGGTAAATTAGGTACCGAAGCCCATAGATAAGATCTCGAAATTGAAATCTTATCTTTCGTCAGAATAAGTGCTGTACTACTACTCTTCGAACTAAAGCCGTTCCAAGAATTCGCTAAAAACATTTCTATTGTTATTCGAAATTGTACATTCAAGATTGCAACCTGGGTTTTCTTTAGGATCTTGGGCTTCAGAAACACAGAAGATAAGACCAAGTATACAACAACGACACTGACTCTGACCGAAAATTGAACCCGGACCTCGGGGTCCCTTGGTGTTAGTTCCACCACTGTTTTATTTTTTTATTTTTTTATTGAATAATACGGTGGACGAGCTCACGGCCCACCTGATGTTAAGTGGTTACCGGAGCCCATAGACATCTACAACGTAAATGTCATCCACATTGAGATATGAGTTCTAAGGTCTCAGTATAGTTACAACGGCTGCCCCATCCTCCAAACTGAAACACATTACTGCTTCACGGCAGAAATAGGCGGGGCGGTGGTACCTACCCGTGTGGACTCACAAGAGGTCCTACCACCAGTCAACAAAGTGATATCAAGAAAATCGTATAAAAAAAGCATTTTTTTGTTTTTGTGTTTATATTCTTCTATTGCGGTGATTTCGTCTAGGAACATAAATAATATACTTCTAATATAATCTAGCAGAAATCTAATATAAAGGCGTGTGCAACAAGTAATATGTGAATCTATTATGAGCTGCGATATAGACAGCCCGCTGGGAAATACGAGTTTGTCGCGCTTTGTAACCATCGCTGTCACGGCGCTCTAGGGACCACGCAATAATGGCGCCCAGGGCCGTATTCGACTCAAAAACTAAACTTTTTTTGTTATTGCTTAGATGGGTGGACGAGCTCACAGCCCACCTGGTGTTAAGTGGTTACTGGAGCCCATAGACATCCACAACTTAAATGCGCCACCCACCTTGAGATATAAGTTCTAAGGTCTCAAGTATAGTTACAACGGCTGCCCCACCCTTCAAACCGAAATGCATTTCTGCTTCACGGTAGAAATAGGCGGGGTGGTGGTACCCACCTGCGGGCACTCACAAGAGGTCCTACCACCAGTAATAAGGTTTCACAACAACCCAAGGTCATTCGGTAACGTGCGAACTTATTGTGGTACACTTCATTGACGGTCGTTTGCATGAGAGTTAGTGTATTGCGCAAACGAATGCCCTGAGATCGTGGTCAATGAATGATAAAAAAATATGTTATCTTTTGTACGTTATTAGAAAGTTAAGTAGTACACTGTGTGCGTTACTAATAAAAATCTTACAATACGGATGTTTTTTCCCGGTTTCCCGGTTCCCCTCCACATCGTCCCATAAGGAACTTCGTTCCAAAGTAACAATATCGGTAATTAATTAACCCGTGAATATTTTCCCCGCGAGCCGAGTACGTCCCTGCAGCGGTATCGTCAATGTCGTGAAGTCATGCCAGTTATAAAATTAGTAATATCTAAGTTTACGTTCTCTTTCATTTGTGACTTTTATTTTGTGCTTCATTTGGAATAATGCCTTGCTTACAGAGAACATGAGGCTTGTTTAATGCGTGAAGCGTATACGTTCATAAAACAAAGGCATTATTGCTGCGCGATCTCCTAGATTTTACTTCCATTTTACACTTTTAATACTCGTAGTAGCAACTTCAATATCGTTTGATTATTCGGCGACCAAGGATTTTAGTTTATTTTTATTTTTATTATTTTTAAGCTATTGCATAGCTTCTATCGCGGGCCTTGAGCGCGGCGACTGAATCAAGAAATTCCGTAACGAAAATAACCTGACATCCCCACTACGCCTACTATGTAACTCGCGTTCACTGGTGTAGTGTTTGTGAATAAGCGCGCGGCGTGACGTCGCACTGCATGAGCATCATGAAAAGTCTGCCCATCTCTCTCTCACGCGGTATAGCTTATGAGTGTGAAGGGGACAGTTAATGTTTTGCTTTTGTTAATGTTTATAAATATAGCGTGGTCTTATTTTATTGTTGTTTTAATATTAAATTATTATTGTCGATTTATAATTGCACAAGTTGATAAAAATGCTATGCAATAGCTTTACCGCGGTACTCTCCGAGTGCCACATGTGTTTTTTTTTCTAAATGAATATTATTTTAATCGAATGCAATGGTATTGGTTCTGTTTTTTTTTTTATCGCTTAGATGGGTGGACGAGCTCACAGCTCACTTAGTGTTAAGTGGTTACTGAAGCCCATAGACATCTACAAAGTAAATGCGCCACTCACCTCGAGATGATGATGTTTCTGATGATACTACTATTAATTTTAAGCTATCAAGAGCACTGACAAGCTACGATCCACCCGTGAAGATTATCTTCAAACTTTTTTAACAAGGGTATGTCGTGGTCTTTGTGAAACACCATGAGCTCTGTAACATGCAGCAGAAATGATTGTTCAAATTCGTCGTATATGAACACCACGGCTTAAGGTAGCAGATATGAACTCTACCTCCTGGTGTTGATGACCATTTACCACAAGTACCAGGATCAACGTAATAAAAAGTGCTTGTATTATGTTATTATCTATGATTCACTTGGAGCATGTCTACACTGTATAGTGACTAAGACATTAGGAACCCATACTAATAAAGGCACGCGGATTCTTTACTGTCTGCGACATCAATTATCGATAATACGTCCATTTGGCTGATTAACAAACGCGCAGAGTACTTAGCAAATATACACTCCATACTAGACGTGTGCGTACGATATTCGGCCGTTAATGAGTTTTGAATGTGTGTTATTATGGACATTATTACTCCCAGTAACCTTGTACTTTAGTTATTAGGTACTTTTTTTGGGCTCAGCTCTTTCAAGATCTCGGCACCTAGGAGTCGCAAGTAGTGCGTGGGACTGCCGAAGCTGTTAAAGGCCATCTACTAAAGGTCTCCCCTGCACTTTCGCTTGAACACCTGAACTCCAGAGACAGAGCCCGGGAGGGGTGGGAGAGGATATCACGGTTAATTCTGAAACCAGACGCACGGCTTATCTGTACTCTATAGGTACTAATATTATAAAGCTGAAGAGTTTGTTTGTTTGAACGCGTTAATCTCAGGAACTACTGGTCCGATTTAAAAAATTCTTTCAGTGTTAGATAGCCCATTTATCGAGAAAGGCTATAGGCTATATGAAATCAGGCTAAGACCAATGCAGCCGGAGCAGCAATAAAGAATGTTTTAAAATTGGGTTTTTTCCCTTTTGAGAGCTTCCACTGCGTGCGCTACGGAAACGGTTAAAGTTTCGCTAAAGTAATGTTTGAGTGAATTTTTCCCCTTTAAAAGATCTAAAAAAAGTCCGCGACAGCATATGTCTATATATTAAGGTTGACTCACTTTTTTTATGTTAAACATATTTGTTCTAAAATAAAGCGAAGTCGCGGGCAAAAGCTATCCCAAATACGCTCGGCCGGCGGAGTCGTCGAGACGAACCTACGGCTCTACGTGTCCGCCGGCTGGGTAAAGTGGCCCGCCAAGCAGCATAGACAGAGCCGCTGGTGTCCTGGAATACTGGACTAGAACTGTCTGGCGGGTCGGAACGTGGTCTAAAGCACGTTCCAAGTACTTTTTTTTAATTATACCTCTTTTAGAATTTCAACATCATCATCTCATTACTTGAATAGAAAAATATTGGGTGTTTATCTTTAGGCCACGAAGACGTCGCATATGTAGAAAAAAAAAAGTTCAAAATTAGAAGCGTCTCTATCGAAGTAGGCTTTTCACACAGCACTGGCTGAAGTGCTTCATTGAATTAAATTGTAACCTCAAAGATTGATGTTTATGTCAGGAGTTTGTAAGATTCCATTTAGTCTGTTTACAGATACGGTATGTTCAATATGCAATCCGTATTAGTATAATGGCTATGTAACTTTATATTTGTGTTTTTGTCGTTAGTTAGATTGTAGTAAAAATTTTGAGTTTCTCCAAGCTCAGTCAGTCTTGTTTGAAAGAGAGAAAAAAAAACAATTTGTTCACTACGGCCCTTCGGAGAAGACTGAGTAACTTGGAAATGTCCAAATGGAATTTATACTTACCTTAAAAAAGCAAAATTCGATAAAGGAAATAGTTTATTTTAAGAATAATAATAAAAATGTCCTTCCGAGATGATTATTATTTACAAATTTAATGACTCGGCCGAGAGCTGTCTTACTAACACCAGTTTTAGACTAGTCGCATGCACGTGATGAAGGAAACAAAAGAGCGGTAGTTAGTAAAATTATTTTGTTAACATCAAGTGCCTGTTTGGCGTAAATAATACTCTAATGTTTTTTTTTTGGTTGATATTGATGCGAAATAGTCATGCGTTCTAATTTGAAGTACAATAATTAAGATTTCGACATGTGTGCTCACCGAGAACTACTAAGCAACGAACAGTCAGTGAACTCGTTTGACCAATTTTTTTTCATTTTTTTTTATAGCTTAGATGGGTGGACGAGCTCACAGCCCACCCGGTTTTAAGTGGTTACTGGAGCACATAGACATTTACAACGTGAATGCGCCACCCACATTGAGATAAGCTCTAAGGCCTCAGTATAATTCAACGGCTGCCTCACCCCTCAAACCGAAACGCTTTACTGCTTCACGGCAGAAATAGGGAGGGTGGTCGTACCTACCCGTGCGGACTCAGAAGAGGTCCTACCACCAGTAATTTCTTCTTCTTCTTTTTCGTTTCCTCCCTACTGAGGATCGTGGCCACATGCGATTTTCCTCCATTGTGCTCGATCATGGGTGGCATCGACCGCTTGGTATAGACTACCACCAACTCGTGAACACATGCGGGTTTTTTTTTCATGCCAAAAGACGTGCATTCAGCGATAGATAACTAGTGAAATAACTACCATCGTAGCCCTTTTCGCACAGAATAAATGGCCGTGGAAATGACCTATTATAACTTAAATAAATATAGGCAAGTGAACCGAATTATTCATGTTATAGAATCGTGGCTTTACATAATTTGTAATATTTTTCAATACATTAAATCATCAACCGTATTTCCTTTTGACAGAATTCAATTTACGTTCCGTCAATATAACATGTGTCTTTACGTTACGGATGTAAATAAATGAAGCAGGAAATTCTATCGCTTGATCCACGAGTCGGGAAAATTTGATCTTTGATTAATTTAATATATGTAATTTTGAAATCGAGGTGGTAATGTGACTTTTTTGTACAGAAAAACGTATTAAACGTTACATCGTATGGGCGTCGTGTCGTACAGTATCGTACAGCTATGCGTCATGATAATCGCCTTATCGTTGCCGCCGCTGACTACATCCCGAATCCTGATCACGTAGGAGCCAGTCAGGGTCGACGCCCTAGACACGTCCTTACGGATCCATCAGATCCAATAACCTTTGCATTAGAGCTCTAACACTAGGAGCAGGCTTAGGGACTCCAGTAACCGTACTCATCAAACTCGATAAAGAGGTCGACGTGCAATCTAACCCATGCATCAGTCCGCTGAGTTTCTCGCCGGATCTTCTCAGCGGGTCGCGATTCCGAGATTCGCGAAGCAGTTGCTCTTGAGTTGCTAGGTTTCCTTTGGAGGCGCTCGGATAGTTGTTAGCAAATCCCACCCCTCCTGGCTGAGGCTTTTGCTGCTCGCCCACCTGTCCCTGGTGAAGTTAGTAATCCTTCAATCACAAAAAAAAACAACAATAATATTGATAATGTAAGATTGACAAAAACATTGATCAATATTCGGTACAGCATACTGTGCAATATTATTGTCAATTTTTCGAGGTAAAATCTGACTCAGTCGCTCAGCAGCTTGATTCGTATATGTACGTTTTTTTTCAATGGACAGAAATAAAAAATATTGCATTGACGATTGCATATATAGGCTAAAAAAAAAATTAGCAATAAAAACTACGAATAAAAGCTTGGATAAGAAAAAAAGCAGAATGAACTCATTTTAATCTAATAAAAGAACTGCGGGATACAGATGAAGATGATCTTAAAAATTACATGAGATTGAAAGACAGCAGCTTTCAAAAACTATTATCGTACATTTTGAACAAAAAATTGGTATAACAAGCACGTCCACCTTTCTGTAAATTCTGTTCTCGACTAAATATTGTAGGGTCTCCGCACGCGACAATATTTTTTTTATTTTTTTATTTATTGCTTAGGTGGGTGGACGTGCTCACAGTGCACCTGGTATTTAGTGGTTACCGGAGCCCATAGACATTTACAACGTAAATGCGCCACCCACCTTATTAGCCTTCCCCCGATATTGCCGCAAGAAAATCAAAATTTCTAGAAATCCACAATAATATTGAACAATACCAAAATACAGGGCGCCCACATACAAATAATATTAATAATATTCTTGTGTGCATGCGGCTAGCCTAAGGCCGCACAGGTTAGAGTGACTATTCATATAACAACCGCAAATCAGTTACGTATTCTTGTTTGAAGATTAGGCTTGATGATATTTCTGTGTAAGAATCACATTTGTCTGACAGATCATTCATTCTGGTAGACTTCGGTAAAAGCTTGCTGACACGTAAGCGACACCCCTTTGATCTTTCAGACGTAGGCAGCGCCTTCGCAGTGCTAATGGGGGGGCGTCGAGGGCCGTATGCTTCTAAGCGTACATGGGCAATAAAAAAGCCTATTGATCTTTTCTATCGAAATGCGAAAATTTACTTTATATATACCTCTAAAAGAGATCACGCTAAATTGGATTCCTATTCGCAATTACGTTTTGCTACCTCCAAGAAACGCTATATCTAAAAGGTTTGTCTATAATTTGGTTCATTTATACATTGCATAGATATTGACACGAGTTCAGGTGGTATAAAGTGGTGATCGGAGCCTATAGACATAATCACAACGAGAATACAGCAATCACCAACGTCGGCTTGGCCTTTATGGTAATACAAATGTTACAAAAGACCCGGAAAGTACCAGAGATGCTCTTAAGTACTGTCGATGCACGGACATCGACGATCGCGCGGCGCGGGCGCCGGGAGGAGGACAGCGGCGCGGGGTAGCGGATGGACACCGGCTTCGTCACTTCGTGCAGCAACGCCGCCCGCGACACTTACTTGTTTATCTTGTTTTACTTTTTTTATAAAATTACCAAATACTACAGTCCACTCTTTTATTTTATACATCACCGGTCTACCCCAGAGCAGTTCGAAACATGGTCCTTCGAGCCGGACCGGAAAGTCGATTTTTATCCTTAGAGCGACGCTTTCAGCGTGATTTAGGTTTCAAGCAGCGCTACGTAGACTTCATGCATGAATACCTAAAGCTAGGGCATATGACTAAGGAAAGTGAAGTTCGCAATTTTTCAGAGTCATCTACTGACAAGGGAGTCAGTTATTTCATGCCTCATCATGGAATTATTCGTGAGTCCAGCACAACTACAAAGCNTTACCAAATACTACAGTCCACTCTTTAATTTTATACATCACCGGTCTACCCCAGAGCAGTTCGAAACAAGTACCCTTTCTTAAACTTTCGTCTTCAGAAAGATGAAGCTATATTAGGTAACTCAATTACACAAAAACTTAAACAAAAATCACGGTCATGTCAAATTATGTAAATACATCACTAAGAGGTTACCAGCGGTGAGCATTCGTGAACAAGGTATAACTGACATTCAAATATACATACTGTTTCGAAGCTTCTTCTTCTCCATCGCTCCCTCATTGCTGAGCATCGTGACTCCGTTTTAGCTTGTCGACTGTCAGCCTCCATCGGTTCCGGTCAGTTGCCTGGTGTAGTGCAGCGCTAAGTGGTCCGCTGGTTTGCTCGGAGATCTGGTCGGACCAACGTTTGGGGCTCCGGACTCTAGGACGTTTTCCTTCTACTTTCCCAGTGACCATCAGACGTTCCAAGCTGTCTACACCTCTACGTTTCGAAGCAATACTATACTAAAATAACGTTAATAATAATTCAGAGTAGTGAATCAATGTATAAACTATAGATGCGTACAGGTTTCACGATACGAGAACTAAGAATGTGTTTATTGATTCTTAATATTGTATATATAGATTTATAAGGTTGGTGGGGTGAATGCACTAGTGCTAACGGCGTCGCTGTGCAGTTTATATTCGTAGAGGCGTAATTCAAGTTGTGTAATTTTTTGTGTTGTTTTAATTCTTTTTTTTTAAATGGCATCTGTAAACAATTTCAAATTGAATATTAAATAGTTATCGGAGCCCGTAGAATCACAATTTAATGATATCATATTGAATGAAATTAATATAAAAGTTATTTATTCATTACTTTTCATTCATTCATTTTGATTGGGCGGATTAGATTTTGTAAGATTTGCCAAAATGAAAATACCGCTAAAGAAAACTCCACATATGATCCCCAAGGCTAGTTAAATAAAATAAAAACATCCTAACTATAATAGGGAAGATGTTTGGCGCCTATCTAACAGCTGGAATCGTCTTATCGGCTGGAGTCATGGTCCAGGCGGCTGGCTGACCCTTCGGCTGGTCGTAGGACCGTCGAGGCGATTCGCCCGGTTCTTGTGGATTGGGTGAATCGTGACAGAGGACGCCTCACTTTCCGGCTTACGCAGGTGCTCACTGGGCATGGTTGCTTCGGTGAGTTCCTGCACCGGATCACAGCCGAGCCGACGGCAGAGCATACGCTCGTCGCCTGCCCCGCATGGGAGGGGTGGCGCCGTGTCCTCGTCGCAAAAATAGGAACCGACTTGTCGTTGCCGAGTGTTGTGGCATCGATGCTCGGCGACGACGAGTCGTGGAAGGCGATGCTCGACTTCTGCGAGTGCACCATCTCGCAGAAGGAGGCGGCGGGGCGCGTGAGAGACGCACAATNACGCTCGTCGCCTGCCCCGCATGGGAGGGGTGGCGCCGTGTCCTCGTCGCAAAAATAGGAACCGACTTGTCGTTGCCGAGTGTTGTGGCATCGATGCTCGGCGACGACGAGTCGTGGAAGGCGATGCTCGACTTCTGCGAGTGCACCATCTCGCAGAAGGAGGCGGCGGGGCGCGTGAGAGACGCACAATCCCGCCGCCGTCGAGAGGGGGCCAGGGAGGCGGATCTCGCCCAAGCCCTGGTACTCTAAGTGTTTCGGGTCCCCCTCAAATGTCGGTCTGGGGACCGGCGAGGGGGGCCTAAGAAGACGACGTGCAAGCTGCTCTGCACGCGTTTTACGCAAGAGCATCCGGGTGATGGAAGGCCGGCTATCCTCGACCCACGCTGGTTCTGGTCCAGCGGGGTATTCCGTAAGATAGCTCACTCTAACCGGCGCCATCTAGGCGGACTTCGGATAGCCTGCCGGCCGAGAAGGTGGTCGTGGCGCCGACGACCGCCGGTCCGGCGTCCCGAGGGGGAGGGTGATGGGAGAGATTTGCTCCGCACTAAACGCTTCACTTTCCCCCCTTTGCCTTTTCATGAGTTCTGTCTCGTGCGAGGTTTGGACGTTGGTTGTTGAGCGACAGGAGGATTTAGTCAGTTCGACTCTGACATACCCCGCCCACCATCCCCAGAGAAGGGCGGAAGTCCGGCGATTTCCTACTGACAAAAAAAATAATCGTGAAGATGAAAACTCAAGTCAAACAAAATGTCAAATCTCAAGATACTGTTAGTTTGTCCTGTGTGCCTCTTAGGCTACCAACAAATACGTACGGAATAAAAATCGAAATGTCTCCGAATAAAATCTTAGTCGTCCGCGATCACGTGCAACGAACGATTTAAAGTATTGGAAACGACGGTAATAATGTGATGACAATAAAAACGCGAAATTAAGCGGTAATAGTAGTTTTAGTAATGAATTCGACTCGCGAAAATAAATAAAAAAAAAGTAAGGTTAGATCATATATTTTTTTACATTGCTTAGATGGTTGGACGAGCCCACAGCCCACTTGGTGTTAAGTGGTTACTGGAACCCATAGACATCTACAACGTAAATCCGTTTTTACAGTACCACGGCTGCCCGATCCTTCAAACCGAAACTCATTACTGCTTCACGGCAGAAATAGGCAGGGTGGTGGTACCTACCCCCGCGGACTCACAAGAGGTCCTACCACCAGTAATTACGCAAATTATAATATTTGCGAGTTTGATTTTTGTTACACGATGTTATTCCTTTACGGTGGAAGTCAATCGTGAACATTTGTTGAGTACGTATTTCATTAGAAAAATTGGTACCCGCCTGCGTATCCAACACCGGTTCATCGCTCAACACGAATGCACTGGACGTCTTATCCTTTAGGCCACGGTGACTAGATGATCTAGGGGTTAGATCTAGAGAGACCCAGTAATTAATGCAATGCACTTTTAAAACTCACACCAAAACTTATGACCCGTCGCCACTGTTCATGATAGAGACTAAAACCATTGTTGTAGGTTAAGTGAATTTTCTTTAACTTAAAAAAAGAGCGCTTATGAACTTTTTATTATCCTTGATACATGAGAAATCTTTTGAGGTCCATTCGAAATAGCTCACTAAAGAAAATGTCGATCATAAAACATTTCCAGACTATTTTAGCGGCTCCGCGACCCACCGAACTACTTGCTTCAATAAAGCCGAGCTATATTTTAATGGGATTATTTTCAGGGTTATAAGTTCGACTAGAACTCCAGATAGTGCAGAGTGATGGGTTCTGTAGTAGAAAGGAGCGTTTACGATTGAAGATCAAAGCTATATAAGTAAACTTGTAATCATTTTGTTACCTAGTTCTACGTCGAAAATATTATTGAATTCCATGGAAAGTTTTCGTTATTTAGTTCTAGCATAGGTCAGACAATGGCAAAGAGAGCCATGACCCAGTGCGATAAAATCTGAAAAGAGCGTAACATTACCCAGAAAACGAAGATAAAACCGGTAATCACTCTGGTCTTTTCCATTTTTCTGTACGGAGCGGAAACCTGGAAAAAATACATGAAAGTAGCATGGGTCATTTATCTTTGTATTGAGCTCATCAGAACACATCGAGGGGTGAAAGGCCATTTGGCTTAAGCGACATTTTTGCAACTTTACAGGAGATCCATTTGCAGTTTCAAATTTGGAAAACATATTGGACAAATTCTATTATACCACATTTTAATACTTTTATAGACTCTTCAAATAAATTTGCATAATAATATAAACATAAATAAATAATGTTAAATAGTGTTAGGCGAAATGTCGCTAATACCAAAATATAGCCTTTACTGGTGGTTGGACCTGTTGTGAGTCCGCGCGGGTAGGTACCACCGCCCTGCCTATTTCTGCCGTGAAGCAGTGATGCGTTTCGGTTTGAAGGGTAGGGCAGCCGTTGTAACTATACTGAGATCTTAGAACTTATATCTCAAGGTGGGTGGCGCATTTACGTCGTAGATGTCCATGGGCTCCAGTAACCACTTAACACCAGATGGGCTGTGAGCTCGTCCATCCATCTAAGCAATAAATAAGGAAAACTCACCTGTCTCTTACCAATGAGTATGTAAATGTATACAGAGCAACGGACTGTTAAAATGTGACCTTGACTTGTGCATTTGACATCTTAAGGTTAGAAGCGAATCCGTTCTGTCTATACTATAAACTAAAACAAAACTCTGGCTCAATCGTCTCTTTTGAGAACCTAAAATTTCTTATTAGTAGGGTTAAGATTCGCCGAAAGCTGTAAAAGGACATTTAAATAAATTATAAACTAAGTAACTTGTAACGTAAATTTTGTAATACAGAAAATTCGCATTTCGATAACGTGATTTTGGCAAATGAAACTAAGCTTTAATTTGTCGAACAGAAGAAGGCTTTTTGTCTGCAGGAAACATGTATTAGACCTGTTGGGTTCTATGAGATATCTAACCATTAATCCAAAAATTGTTTTTAGTTCAGACGTTGAAGCAAATTATAAGACATCTAGTTTTAAAATAGCATTTAGTGTCACTTTTTATTTTGTAATATTTTCAAATAATTGCCTAGGTGATATTTCTGAGTGAAATAGTATAAATTTCGACACAATTAACATTATTTATTTATGTATATTATATATTATTACGCAGTTTCATATAAACAACCTATTGAAGTATGGTATATAAATTAATTGTTAAGATATGTTTTTTTCCATAAAAAATTGTCTCCGGATTTTACAGTGTGAACCAACTTTGAGATTTTTTTATTTGTCGACCTTAAATTAGGGACTATGATACTTGTTATACAAGGCTTGCTTAACTCAAGGCCTATCTGGTAACCACTCACCATCAGGTTGGCCGTATGCTCGTCTGCCTTTTTTTTTATTGCTTATATGGATGGACGAGCTCACAGCCCACCTGGTGTTAAGTGGTTACTGGAGCCCATAGACATCTACAACGTAAATGCGCCATCCACCTCGAGATATAAGTTCTAAGGTCTCAATATAGTTACAACGGCTACCCCACCCTTCGAACCGAAACGCATTACTGCTTCACGGCGGAAATAGGCGGGGTGGGGTACCTACCCGTGCGAACTCACATGAGGTCCTACCACCAGTGATAACTGCCTACTAGGGCAATAAAAAAAAACAAGATTTTAAACCTTATAACACAAATATGCGGCAGATTTCTCTAATAGGGCTGTCTGTAAAAGGGAAATAAGCAAACACCGCGACTTATCAATCCTTTAACCTCACATAAGTACATAATCTGTCCCACTAAAGCCGGATCGCATAATTACTTCACGGCAGAAATGGTGTAGGTAGCACTCGTGTGGGACCACAATTTGCACTAAGATTCATCATTCATCATTATCCTGCCCTTCTCCCAGTCACCTGGCGTCGGCGCAACATGTTTTCTCCTTCCATACTCTTCTATCATATACCATTTCTTCGCTAACTCCCCTCTTACCCATATCGTCTTTCACGCAATCCATCCATTTCTTCTTAGGTCTACCTCTTCCTCTATATCCTTCCACATTCATAGTTAACACTCTCTTAACAACCTCATTTTCATTTCGTCACATTTTCACAATTTTCACTAAGATTATTAAAATTATTATAAGATTCAAAGAACGCTATTCGTTCTCCGATGAAAACCTCAGTTTCCTTCTGTGATATCCATGAATAAGACTGGTGCTATCTGAACCGACAACAGAGAGCCGTAATAATAATAATAAAAAGATAAATTGATTGTAAAAAATGTGAGATGCGCAATTTCAATAGTTGAAATATTTTATTGACATATGTGAGTAGATGTCTTAAGACTTTGATAATATTATTCTCTTAAAAAGCAACCCACGCTCTTTTTATTATACCTACAATAAATTTATTTTCTATTTTTTAGTTGGTTTTCTCTAAAAGTGTGTTATTTAGTTATTTTTTGAAATATTATTTATCTTTCATTTTCTAGTTAAAGGAGCATTATGTAAATATTAATTAATGTACATTCGCGCAAATACAACAGAAAGTAAATAGCGGTTCTAACTGTTTAAAATATTGAATTGGCATCGGTCTTTGACAAGTATGCGAAATTTCCAGTTAATCAGACGTTTTGAAGGGTTTTATTTATTTATTTTTTATTGATTAGATGGGTGGAGGAGCTCACAGCCCACCTGGCGTTAAGTGGTCTCTGGAGCTCATAGACATATACGATGTAAATGCGCCACCCACCTTGAGATATAAGTTCTAAGGTCTCAGTATAGTTACAACGGCTGCTCCACCCTTCAAATCGAAACGCATTGTTCCTTCACTGCAGAATTAGGCGGAGTGGTGGTACCCACCCGTGCGGTCTCATAAGAGGTACTACCACCATTAAAAATCATGTTCAAAAATTCCGTTACATAGATAGTAACATACATTTTTTTTTATTACTTAGATGAGTGGACGAGCTCACAGCCCACCTGGTGTTAAGTGGTACATAGTAACATACGTATGAAGCTAATAAAAGCGTATTAACAATGCGAGATCAAATCAGAAATGAGGAGATTCGCAGGAAAGCCATGGTAACCAACATAGCCCAAAGGATTGCGACATTGAAGTAGCAGTGGGCAGGATGCATTGCTCGCAGAACGGATGGCCGTTGGGGCCAGAAAGTTCTTGAGTGGCGACCGCGTACTGGAAGACGTAGCGTGGATAGGCCTCCCACAAGATGGGCCGACGATCTATTGAGGTTCGCCGGGATCCGCTGCAGCGCAGGACCGGTCCTTGTAGCGAGGCTTGGGGGAGGCCTATGTCCAGCAGTAGACGTCCATGGGCTGATAAGAAGAAGAAGAACAATGCATAAAATACTATTTTCGAAAAAGACGATTTACCAATCCATGTTAGTCTGTATCTAAATTTCACTTGTGACAGTACGATGTACGAACTATAGCCGGATTTACCTTTTCTTAAAAAAAATATGCTTACTGTACCTTCGTGCAATGTAGTTGGTTTAAGCTTATTATTTAGGGATTAGGGCTAAACAGTCGTATGTCTGGGTTCATAGGTTAAAAAAAAAGGTCACTAAATCAACTTAAAATATCTTCAGAGAATCACACGATTTGGCTGTGGGCAGTCAAAATTTTTATATGATCATCAGTCGTCTTTGGATTAAACCGAGGCCCCGAATGTGGTTTGGAACTATACTCTACGACATTTCTTGAAATTTTGCTAGCACTATTCTTGATTTTGTCAGATTCTTCTTATGTTCTGTTGATACTATTACGAAACCCAATAGTGAACTGTACTCACAAACCTCTTGACTGACCATTTATTTATTTTATTTTATTTATTTAATATATTTTGTACACACAGCTGTTAGAAGAAATACGACAATAAGGATACAGAGTATAAGGGCACTACTTATTTCATGTTGAAATCTCTTCCAGTAGGCCCGCAGAAGAAAAGAAGAATTAGGAACACAAACCTAGTGCATACAGTAAACATTACATATCGATGCTTGAAAGGCAAACATGACTAAGCGACAATAACTGCTTTGTACATAAATGATAGGCAATAACCATATTCTATGCGAAAAAAAAATTTTTCTAGGTCTATTAAAATCATTTCAATCCTACAGCTACTAGCTAGATTCTACTACAGCTAGATTCGTTTAAATAAATTTTGTTTCCAGGTATTTCAACTTTAAATTAGTCTACTGTAAAGTTCACGCATTGTCGCTTAGTCACGTTTGCCTTTCAAGCGTCGATATATTATACATATTAGATAATCGAGTGAAGAATACGTAGAGGTATAATTTTGAAGAAAAATTATTCAATATCCCTTGAGAATGAATAGGAGTCTGAAATTGCATTACATTAATTATTTTTGTTTTATTTGAAGGTCATTATTATTTCATGTTTCAATTTCATAGCCAAAGAACAAAATTCTAGTTTGAAGCCGTTAGCTGTAGCCGTTTTTAATTGGTTTTATTATTTTTATGTTCAAAGTACTTTTTCGGAGTTCTGATTGTGAAGTTTGAGAAAAAAGAGCGAAAGTTACTTTTTATATTTTCAACGAAACTTTTTTGCTCGGATTTTTTTAATAAATTCCGTTAAAGAACTTTGAATGTAGCTGTATAATATATTTCGTTGAAACAAAAGTTACATTCCTCTAAAGTATAATGTTAAATGTCACTAGCGTAAACTGTTATACCCTTTTTTTTTTGTAACGCTGGGGAATCCATTTACGGATACCCGATCGAGAAACTACCGTGTTATTTTGTTTATACCTAGATTCCAAACTTGAACGCACTACACATAACTTACGTTTTAAATTATTTATTAACCAGAGTTAATTTCGCAAAGCATATCCCAATTTGTGATTGATGACAATCAGTAACAACTAAGCTATTTCAATCCTTCTTCTACCTTTGTTCAGAATATAAATGTACTAGCGATATTTCTCTACTAAATGTGCTTGCTACTTGCGACCAAACTACTATAACTAAAAATAAACCTTTTTCCCGTGACCGTTTGTCGCAAATTGATCTTCCCGGGCTCAAAAGGATAGTAAAGTGGAGCCAATTTAACTAACGACTGCTCGTCACAATACCTACACTGTTCAAAAAAAGGTCCTTTGTATTTCATTCGTGAAATATAAAGATAGACCTTACCTGTTTACTGGTAGCCTAAGGGGCTATTCCAGCTACTCACGGTACGTTTAGTGAGCTCACGGGGTCAATGTGAGAGATTTTGTTGACACTGGCCCTAATAAGAGAAGTGCTTCACAGATTCTACCACTGGATTGGAATCGCGACTCACTTACGGCCGTTTTCAATAACGTATCTGAGCTTACGGATAGATAGCTATCGCCGAATATCAGCAAGAGCGTATCTATCCTTATTTTGCGTTTCACAATCACGGATAAGTGCTATCTCTCTTTAACAAACAGTAGATAGCTTCTTCCCTCCGACCTATCCGAGCCTCTTGATACGTTTCGTTCTACTACAAATACGAAACAACATCAGGATCAAGACTTATTTTATTTTATTCTAAATTATAACTATAATTTAACCAGCATATCGTAGACTATCATAAACACATTTGTTTATAACAAAAAGTAATAAAAAAATATATAGATTTTTTTAAATTGGACGTTTTGCTATTTTTATCCTAGTCGAAATTATGAAACGAAACGTTTTGACAGTCCGTTTGCCTATAAGCAGTGATCAGTTTCTTTTGTTTGTATTTCTCTTGTTTACCTACTATATTAGATGATGACTTGCCTCCAAAACGCTTTAAAACTTTCGTTTATAATTCTAAGTGTGTTTATAGTTAAAGAGCTACAGTGAAATAAAATGAATTCTGTAAGTATCTATGAACTACATTGATAATAATAATTTTACTTTGAAGACTGAGTTCAAGTTTAGAAAATATATCTTTTTCAGTCAAGAAAGGCAGCACCCATGACAAAAGATGAGACGATGATTCTAGCAGAACTTGTGGCGGCGAAAAAACACATCAATAATAAGGCAACAAATGCCACAAACAATAAATTGAAGCAGCAGGCTTGGCAAACCCTTGTAAATGATATTAATTCGTCGATTCGTCGTTTCCCATTAAAGAACGCTACGGCAACATAAGAAACAACCTTAGTAAGGTTAGTATAATTAGTTGATAGTTTATCTCTAATAACACATTGACAAACATGATTTTTTCTTTAGGTTGCCGTACATAGTATTTGAAATAATTAGGCTCTTTGTTACAGGCTGGAGGTGGTAAGGATTGCAGATGACATTTTGGATAAAGCATGCACATTTTTGTAGGTCACATATATTTTTAACACTTTTACAGCCAAGCGGAAACAAGATGGAAGAAAAGAAATGTAATGCATTAGCAGAATATCTAATAGCAAAAAAGAGACTTGACTTGGAATTTTTTTTATTTTTATTTTTATTTTTTTTTATTGCCTTTGTAGGCAGACGAGCATACGGCCCACCTGATGGTAAGTGGTCACCGTCGCTCATGGACGTCAGCAATGCCAGGGGCAGAGCCAAGCCGCTGCCTACCATAAATGAAGAAAAGGAGATTGTTGTAGCAAAACTTAAGTTAGATTTAGATAATGCTAGATTAAAAAATTAAAAATTAATTAAAAGGATTTCATAAATTAAGTAGGCAATAATAATTTTATGTTAGATAGCTTTTTAAGTATATGTACAAATTCTAAATTAAATATCTTGCATGTACTAACCACTATGTAATTATCATATTGGAAAATAAAAAATAGTCAAATTATCATTGGAGTTTATTTTATAAATTATCTTTGGAAGCAATTATTTATAAGTAGTTGTATCTCAGATGTACGTTCTGGAAAATTGTTACGAACAATTATATTATTTTCCTGTAATGTATCTGCGACTGAAATTTCTGATTCTAATTCTTCTAAATTCATACGCCTGACGATATTATACAGCATGGCAGCTATAATAACAGCTTGCATATTTTCTAGTTTTAATCTACTTTTCAATGATAATACAGGGAGTCTTCTTTTACAAACACCAATGCATCTGAAAATTATACATTATTCGCTTACTTTATTTTACAATACAGAATAACAAACTCTTAACTAAAAAAAAAGATTACCTCTCTATAGTATCTCTTGTTTTAATATGTGATTCATTTTAAATCGTTCCGATTGAGTATGTGGGTTAATTAATCATGTTAAAAGATAGGGTTGTGGGGATAGCCTCTATCGGCAAGCAAATAACAATTTCCAAGTCCACCTTGTTATCAATGTTCTCTTGATATGTAGATAATTTATTATAGTAGTGTCATATTAACATAATCATAAATTCATATAAACACCTAAATAAGAAATACCTTTTCAATCGGAATGGTTAATTATAGTTGCATCATGAGTAGACCCAGGCCACCAAGCAACAACATTTTGAAACATCAATGATGCATTGCACACAAATTGCACATTCAAAATACTCTTTTTCTATTTCTAAATTCCTCTCCTATATTTGAATCTGTAACACAAATATAAAATGTAAAGGTATCAGTGTGTATATAATAAGAATGAAGGTAAATAACCTACCAGGTTATTGTATTAGTATATGAATGTAATTTAAGGCACCATGGGAATCCAGCAGTATTATAAAATTCCTGTTAAGTGTGATTTTGTAACACAACAAAAATTGGGTATAAATTTGCTATTGCTATAAACAATTATAAGTTGTAATAACGAGTACTTTTATGGTTAAAATTTATCTTACCTTTTTGACGTTACACTCAAATATGGTCTCATTAAATTAGTCAATTCATTCACAACACCTTTGCTCGGAAATCTATAGTCAAATTCGTAATTATTGATCTTAGCCATGTAATTCAGACGATCTTTATTTTCCTAACCATATGATATCGGCCTCACTATCACTATCTGCATCACAATCCATTATCATTTCAAATAATTCCATATCACTATCATCACTTCTACAATATGCCATTATAAAGAGAAACATTTATTAAATTATAGCGATTTACTTTCGAAAGATAAACATGTAACCGGCCGATTTTGACAGACAAGTGAATGCCCTTACTAGAGATAGCGTCGCCTACCGGAGAGTTACTTAAAACTAATATTGAAACGGAAGTAAGCACGATTTGTATGAGCGTTCTATCTTTAGTAGGCTATCCGTCCTCCCGACGATGTATAGATAAATCCGATAGGAACTGCTGTCTGTCGAAAGGTTATTGGAACGTAAGTAAGGACAAAAGAATAGATTTGTCTATCTTTAGTAACCGAAACTAAGGATAGATAGGTTATTGAAAACGGCCGTTAGAAGATCTCGTGAGAAACGCAGTAGGTTGTTTCTATCGGTTACTTGGACGGTGACCGATACTTGAAGAGCCTGAAAGTACCGAGAGTGAATCTGGGAAATCTAACAAAATATATTTCAGGCGACGGCGGCTTTGCAATGCCCCGTCGCCCGGGTCAGATAGGTAATGGCGGCCACGGTGAGAGTGTTATCGTGTCGCGCTCCCTTCTCAAATCAGCATTCTGACGCTTTCTTAAGATACTTACGTATCGGTTCTAAATTTAGGTTGTGGAGAATATGTACGTATGAGTGGGCCGTCGTGAGCAAATACTGTCATGTAATTTGTAATAATAAAAAGAGTATTAAACCAACACTCGGACAAGACAGTTGTTTTCATTCGAATTCTCGAAACTCCCTTCAATACTCCAACTGCATAGGTCAAGACGCAACGTATGCAAGTTTTGTAGAGTGTTACCTTGTTACGCAGGGTATCGGAATGAAGGCAAAAAAACAAAATGAGGATATTCCTACTTGTAACGAATGTAATAGAGCCGCCTCTGTGTGGCTGGAGTCACACATCGGACCTCTCTCATTAGCATTCTCACAGACCATCACGTAAAACGCTTAACTGAGTGCAAACGTAACTCAGTTCACAATTCGTTCAGTATTATTTATAAAACTTATTTGCTCGTCTGGAACGGTCAAAAGTAGCTCCTAAGATATAGTTTGTCAAATATCATTTTGTAGATTGAATTTCATCTCAAATATTGCATTAAAATTAAATTTTGTACATTTGGTGTGGATGTCTGGAGTTCACCTTAGATCGGTGTTATAACATTGTAACAGTTTTTTAACCTGAAATTTATTTTGTGTAGTTTACCTTCTTTTATGAGTTTACGTCAAAATTTTCTACATTACGTTTGTTGGTCACTTGGATTTTGATACCTACATAAGCTTTTTAGTATCTCACGCTCATTGAGCCCTAAGTTGCAAAAAATGAATGACATCTCACAAATTATTGTTAACAGATGATAAATATTCGTAAGATTACGTTACGTCGGTAAGAGTAACGCCATCTATCGCGGAATAGCCGAAACGAATATCAAAGGAACTCGTAACTTCGAGAAAGCTCGGGAAGTACATCGCCATCTATTGTCAGATAGTGAAAACACACATCGAAGTTACTCGACTTGCCCAGAATGTTCTCGATAAATCTAAGGATGTCGTCTCGACTATAAAAGCATTGCAGAAATGGCATGAGGCAGTCAGTAATCGGATCTACTCGAAGCGAAACAGCGCACGGATCACCTGAAGCGTGAAGTGGAAGAAGTGAATTGAGAATTTTAAAGTGTTCTGTGAGTGTTCTAAGCGATACATACAGTTGTAATTTATACTTCGGTAGAATTTTTATTTATCCCGAACCACAGGGCGTAACAGTTACAATACCTGCCTAATAAATTAAGTTCGTTTTGAATTGATTTGAATCGGGTACCATTATTATTGATTTCGCTATGCCCATCACATCTCATTTCATCTGAAAATAATTTTATATTTCTAAATCCAAGATCTCGTTGAAATGAATTCTTATAATTTCTTAGCTTGATCCCTATATTGTGGGATAGACTTGAATTATTTAGAACGTTAATACGTAAGACGCAAGAATATCTATATATATTAATACGTGAAGCAAAAACTTTGTATCCCTTTCTACGAAAATTGCGCGGACGGTGGAGTATGAAATTTTCCACATTTATAGAGAATATAGAGAAGAAGTGCACAATGCTAATATTTTTTTAAAATAATGCATAAAAGATACATTAAATCAGTAAAGAAAACATTACACACACTACCATGTATTTGACACACACACGCATGCATACTATTTATTTATTGTCAAACTTTTGTTCTTGACGTCTGTGGTCAAATTGAGAATAGATTAAATATTGTTTGTCTTTATTAATATTTTTCTATAGTGTAGTCTTGGCGTTGAAAATACAATCATAATAGTGTACAAACTTACAATTCCAATTAATTATAGTCGAATTTCGACTACTGCGGGACCACTAGTATTTATAAATATAGAACGTGTCTTTTCGTCTCGTAAAATTGAATCTAATACGTAAATACGGGAAAGCTTTCGATCTCGCTCGATCCAATTCCAACAACGGTATGGTACAAATCGGGGCAAAAGTTTGTAGTGGGCGGATAATCGAAAACTATAAGGGACTAATAGCAACATAATAAATTCATGATATAACAGATTAAAATAATTGTCTCATATTATATAAAACTTTAGGTACTACAATGAGAGCTTTTGAGCGAAAAATAGAAAATACATGTTTTTGTTGAAATTTATTGAAGTTATACTTCTTTAGGCGCGTTATGAAAAATTGATGAGAGTGAAATTTTACGATGCGCGCGCACCGTAACACAAAATTAACAGAATGAAGTCGCCCACTAAATCGCTCATTACAATACGACCGACGTAACTTGGCGAGTCTGAATATAGCCGCAGGTGAACTTTCGCGCATGTACACTCGTAAAAAAGTGTTATTAGCATTAATTTTTTGGTAATATAAATGACAAAATTATTAATTAATATAATTCATACTAAATATTATAAAATTATTAACGTTAAATATTTATTATTAACTATTTAATATTTAAAAAAAAAAAGTATAACTTCTTACACGCGTACATAAGTACACGCACCCTTTTTATTTAAAATTCAACAATTGGGCCACGAATAATGGAAGTCCTCGTGGCCTAAAGGCTTATACTCCGATGTGTTTAGTTCGAGTTTTTTAACGCTCTCGATAGCGTAATAGTTAACTCAAGTTTGTATGCAGTTGGAACAGCGCCCCTAGCGGCAAACGTAGACAAACGTTCCAACTCCATACAAATTTAAGTTAACTTTTACGCTATCGAGAACGTTAAAAAACTCGCACTAAGCATACAGATGTCGATGTACAAATCCCGCGGGTAGCAACAATTTTTCTAATGAAATATGTACTTAACGAAATGAAAATCAAATTTAAAAGACTGAGCCCTGAAATCGGGGTTCAGCGAAGACCGTGACTTCATATACAATCAAATTAATTTATACAGGCACCTTAATTAATCGATATTCTTTATACGCTGAAGCAATGTGCAGTGACTAGCAAATTAATTTAAAAAACATTCAGTATTAAAAAGTTTATCTTAATAATTTTGATATATCGCTTTTTTGTACGATGGCAACAAGGGTTCTAAAATTGCCACAAATAATTTGAAATAAGATTTAATAAAAATACGATGAGTGTGAAGGCATAGGTCACATCTAGTTAAATATAAATACATTATGTTCATAAATGAGTTTTCGGGTCGACCAGTGTTAGTTATTTATTCAAATTGCTATTACCTATTCACGCGGTTGGGTCGTAGTTTGGTGTCTTCAGAGACAAGGTCTTAGTGACGTGTCCCCTTTAATGTATTTACTTACTTATTCTTGCAGAATATAAATAAATTATTAAACTTTGAACGTAACTGAATACTAATTCCAACTATTTTTGGAACTTAATCTCGTATTTATTATTATTTTTTTATTTTTTTGACATTTCTAATCGTTATATAATATATGTGGCAGCATCATCTAGTTACAAATATGGCAAAAGGCTTCCATTGTTATGATTATTCTTTGAAGCTGTTACATAATAATATAATATGTCTAATCTCTGACAGTATAAGTTTCTCAATGTAACAATGCTCTTGACAATGTCGTGGTCGGTGAATCTTATCCTCATATCTACAACAACATGAAGATTATAGTCAATGACTTCATACTGAAATATAAATTAAATAATAGTACATTTTGGTCCTGATAGTTATGATTATCTTTACGTATTTTTAATTAAGACCAGTCCACGCTCAGTAGTGCGGCTTGTCGCAGAGGGAACTCGAGATAAATTTCAAAATGGAGAGCCCGTATCTAATTTATTTACTTATCACGTGGATTGTCTTTGTATTTCTCAAACGCAGCTGCCGTAGCTGACACATCCAGACGCTTAGAGATCTTGAGAATTTTTACAAAAAAAAAATCTTTTACAAGAAAATAATTATGTTGGATAAATTTAAAAAAGGATAATTTTATTAAGTTTTACATTAGTACATAATTTGTAATACGATCTGGAGTGTTGACGATGGTAACTATTTTGTATTGTAAGATAATTTGGCAATAAACGTGTGAAATAGCGCTATGACATGTCCTTCTTCAAATGAGGCTTGCGGAGAGTACTTAATGGTTGGCAGTCGCTTGGCTCTGCCCCTGACATTGCTGACGTCCATGAGCGACGGTGACCACTTACCTTCAGGTGGGCCGTATACTCGTCTGCCAACAAAAGGCAATAAAAAAAATGTCGAAGACCGAACGTGAGAGTGATCTTTCACTAGCGGCTGGCTTTTTTTTACTACCCAAGTGTACCGATTGATGCCATAGTTCACGGTAATTTGCTAAAACCGGATCATGGAAAAATCGTAACGTGATTTCTGCCATTCACTCTGAGGCATTATGTTAAATAAAATAAATAATAAGGTAATAACTGGGAACATCACCGGTGGTAGGACCTCTTGGGAGTCCGCACGGGTAGGTACCACCACCCTGCCTATTTCCGCCGTGAAGCAGTAATGCGTTTCGGTTCGAAGGGTGGGGTAGCCGTTGGAACTATACTGAGACCTTAGAACTTATGTCTCAAGGTGGGTGGCGCATTTACGTTGTAGATGTCTATGGGCTCCAGTAACCACTTAACACCAGGTGGGCTGTGAACTCGTCCACCCATCTAAGCAATAAAAAAAAAAAAAAGAACAGATCACGCACGATCATGCGGCCACAAATTTGGATTCCCAATGTTATGGGTACCAGAGATTGCCCTTCATACTTATTTAAGTTTAAAAATATATATTTGTAGATAATAAACACCCAGACAAAGATAACAAATCCTTTTTTTTTGCTTAGATGGGTGGCGAGCTCACAGCCCACCTGGTGTTAAGGGGTTACTGGAGCCTATAGACATCTACAACGTAAATGCGCCATCCACCTTGAGATATTTTGATGATTGAAGATATTTTTACTGGTGGTAGGACCTCTTGTGAGTTCGCGCGGGTAGGTACCACCACCCTGCCTATTTCTGCCGTGAAGCAGTAATGCGTTTCGGTTTGAAGGTTGGGGCAGCCGTTGTAACTATATTAAGATCTTTAGAACTTATATCTCAAGGTGGGTGGCGCATTTACGTTGTAAATATCCATGGGCTCCAGTAACCACTTAACACCAGGTGGGCTGTGAGCTCATCCACTCATCTAAGCAATAAAAAAAAATATAAATTCTAAGATCTCAGTATAGTTACAAGGGCTGTCCCACCCTTCAAACCGAAACGCATTAATGCTTCACGGCAGAAATAGGCAGGATGGTGGTACCTACCCGCGCGGACTCACAAGAGGTCCTACCACCAGTAATTACGCAAATTATAATTTTGCGGGTTTGATTTTTATTACACGATGTTATTCCCTCACAGTGGAAGTCAATCGTGAACATTTGTTGAGTACGTATTTCATTAGAAAAATTGGTACCCGCCTGGGATTCGAACACCGGTGCATCGCTCAACACGAATTCACCGGACGTCTTATCCTTTAAGCCACTACGACTTCAAATCTGTTAATCATACGAATGTTTGCCCGATATGTGAATCGAACCCACGACCTTTGACGCAATAGTCACGGGCTTTACACTACCGAATCAGGGACCGGTTGAAGTATCAACTGTATTATGTTATTATTATAGTAAGTATAAATTTAATCCGAACCTTCGTATCGGAACGTATTTCTGTTCCAAGGCGGCAATGAGCAGTTTGGTACCTATCAGCTTTTTGGGTTAAATCAAGACTTATTTTCATAACATTTATAAGGGCACAAGCTTTTTGATTATGTAAACGTCGTGGTCTAAAACGTGGCGTGGTTGAAACAAAAGTAAAAGTAAGCTCGTTCAAGCTTTGACCTTTCGTATACCGCGACTTACACTGAGTCATAAGCTTAAAAATCAATTCATCCACGTGAATCTACAGTTCTATTTTAGCCGCAAAGTTAAGTTTTTTGGAAGACGGCTAAGGTGAATGTTATAGTGTCTATGTATCATTTTAACCACTTAAAGTTAAGAGGGCTATGAGATATAATACAAAATCAGTAGATTCAGGTTACAAATTATAAGTTACGCTCACGATTGTTCTTTGTATAATCAATTTGATTGTTGTTACAGCAAATTTTAGTGGAGAGAACTATAGAGTTCTGCACTGAGAAATGGCCTGACTCCATCAAGAAGGAATTGTATGGTGCTTTCAGCTTCATTCTGGTCTACGCTGTTCCCGGTGAGTTTCGTGTTAATGTAATGGTGTGGGTGTGGTAAACCAGCACATAGTCTATCTGGTATCAAGTTTTTTAAAAATAATAGACGGAGCTAGCATTATGTTACGCGCGTGGGGTTCGGGATAAATAAAATTTCACCAAAGTATAACTAAAAACTGTAATCAACACTTAGAACACTTAAAACAAACACTATAAAACTCTCAATTCGCTTGTTCCGCTTCGCTTCAGGTGATCCGTTCGCTGTTTCGCTTCGAGTAGTCCCGATTATTGACTGACTGCGTGCCATTTCTACAACGCTTTTATAGCCGATACCTCATCCCTAGAATTATCGAGAATATTCCACACATCTGTAGTAGTAGTTTCCGCTATCTGTCAATAGGTGGCGTTGTACTTCTCGAGCGTTCTAGGTGCTTTTAGGTCCTTCGATATTCATTCGACTATTTGGCAATAGATGGTGTTACTCTTACTGGCGTAACAATAATAATTGAGTGTTTCAAAATAATTAGTCACCGATGTTCACGAAAACCGTAAAGTATTACAAATATTAGAATGTATTTAAAACGCAAGATTAAACTGTAAAATTAAATAATAATAATAAAGTGAATACGAATGTGACTGTACTTACTATCAATGTACTTTTGTAGCCCACTGTACATAAAAAATACGTGTACAAACTTTAAAAAAAAAAACACATGTTTTTAATTAATGTCCGCATTCTGTTCCAATTAAGGGCTCGCTTAGAAACTTAAAAAAACTTAATTTTTGATATGTTTTAATAATATAAAATTCAATATTTTATAATGGGTAACGCACTTTATTTATGAGTTTTCTCGATCTATTTTTGTAACCTCTGTTTAGCAATAGCGCCACTCCATCCTTTACAGTGGGTCTTGTCAAAGATTTCCGGTGGTAGGGCATTTTGTAGGCTGCACGAGTACATAACCTGATCCTGTCTATTCTTGCCGCCAAACAGTTTTGTCCAGGTTCAAAGGGCAGGCCAGTTATATACAACTGAGATTTTATCGCCACGTCTCAAGATGGCTCGGATAACAATTCAAAACTAAGCGAGCAGACAGCGAGTTCGGAAATTCTGCTTAAAAAAAATCTACTATTAAACCTCTTTGTATATCCAATATCAATCAGATATCATTTTTATTAATTAAAATCAAGTCTAATTTTTCATTATACATTTTGATGCAGGTCCAGTTCAATTAAAACGCGCAATAGACTGGATATAATCGCTTTTAAGTAACGACCTCTCGCACGAGACATGTCAATGACGTGCAGTATCGACTACCCGGCTGGTGGGGAGGGTGGATATCGGAGACGAATGTTTTCCTCGAGCAATTATTTTTAGTAAAACACAAAACGTAATTATCCTTTGTGGATTTAAAAATGCAAATTTAGATTAGTATGTGATATTTATACATTGCATATTGTTTTTATCATTAATTTTTAAGTTAAACTGATTTTTTTTTATTGCCCATAAGGGCCACCGACCGACCACAGACGAGCACATAGCCAACCTGATGGTGAGTAGTTACCGTCGCCCATGCACTTCAGCAATGCCAGGGGCAGAGCCAAGCCACTAGCTACCCTTAAGTGCTCTCCACAAGCTTCGTTTGAAGAAGGAGATGTAGCGCTCGGGGAACACCATGGAGGGGAGCTCATTCCAAAGCCGGATGGTACGTGGCAAAAAATACCTCTGGAAACGCACTATGGATGCACGCAGTGGCTCTAGTTAGTATGGATGAGCTCAACTCCGATGGCGGGCTTGAGTGGAGACTTATATATTTATATGTAGACTAGCTGGCCCGGCAAACGTAGTTTTGCCATTTAAATTATTTCTAGGAAAGATAACTAACCTAGATACCGACTGCAGCGCCATCTGCCGGGCTGATTTGTAAATCTAAACCATTCTCGAATCCACCTGAAGGTACACAGAAAATTTCATTGAAATCGATCCAGCCGCTTAGGAGTTCAGTGACAAACACACGCACAGAAGAAATAAATATGTCGGAACACGTCAGTGATGGTTGTCCGGTAGTTTCGTCATCACTCGTATTCGATTGAACTCAGTTTAGTCAATAAAACTTTTCAATAATAATTATTGAAACTCAACACACACAACTTTCACAATGACAGGATAAACCGACAGTTTCGTTGCACATACCGACAGACCGACTGACTGACTGACTGACCGTCAGAGACTCACTGCTGAGACGGACGGAATCACTGTCTGACACGAATGCCACGACTCTGTCCACGTACCGCCATTTTATACTGTGGCGTTACGGAGTCTACCCTTCATTTTGTGATATTTATCAAAACAACATTTCATCATTTAAAATAATAATCAAAACCACCGTCTTAATATTACTAAAAGTCATTATCCACGACACGGCCATTCTGACACGTCACACGTCCCTGTGTGACGCTCCTGCAAGGAAAACAACCTTCTGCAATATCTAACAGGTTTCGTCTCGGCCACTCCTGATTCATTCACGATTGAGGATTGGGATTCGTTTCATTACAAACCATAACGTTAGTTTTCAACAAGATCTTTAACAGACTATATTAACCTGTGTGAGTAGATAACTTAATTACCCAACTATTAGTGATACACTATACAACTGAAAAATTTCATTAATGCTCAATAAGCATTAGAAACCCGAGTTATTACAAAACAACTCAATCTGAGCAGTATTTCATCAGTATTATGTATCAACCACAAACTATCGTTACAATTACTTCCATCTAGTGAGAGTAGCTCATGCCACCTATATCGAGTGACGATAACCCAATTCAAGTGCCA
>NW_021011479.1:5754494-5816316 GCF_003987935.1 Bombyx mandarina
CTTGAGATTTGCACTTGCCTTAATTTCTTGCAATAGCTTGTTACGTGTTGTATTTCCGCTAGTAAATGCCATGTGATGAAGTCGACAGTCAAACTGGGCAACATGAGCCAGAACGTAAGATGTGACGATTTCTTCGTGGCTCAGATCTTCCATCGAGGTAACAGAGACGTTATTACACGACTTACGTATGCTGCATTCACGCTCTTGTGGCGTACCACTACGAGTATTCTGATCTGCATCATGTTTTTTTGCTGTACTTCGAACATGTTCAAACACGTCACGCCAGTGAGAGTAGAGTCCTGATCTCACTTCTGATGTCGGCAGGCGTCAGGGATGGCTGAGCGGTAGGTTCCGTCATCGCTCGTATTCGATTGAACTCAGTTTAGTCAATAAAACTTTTCAATAATAATTATTGAAACTCAACACACACAACTTTCACAATGACAGGATAAACCGACAGTTTCGTTGCACATACCGACAGACCGACTGACTGACTGACTGACCGTCAGAGGCTCACTGCTGAGACGGACGGAATCACTGTCTGACACGAATGCCACGACTCTGTCCACGTACCGCCATTTTATACTGTGGCGTTACGGAGTCTACCCTTCATTTTGTGATATTTATCAAAACAACATTTCATCATTTAAAATAATAATCAAAACCACCGTCTTAATATTACTAAAAGTCATTATCCACGACAAATATATAAAGATTTTCTTTAAAAGTTTTTTTTTTTAGTATTCGGCAGGCCAACTTGTTATAAGTGGGACGTGTGCACATAATACCTATAACAGCCGAATGAATTTTAGCGGTAGGCAGCGGCTTGGCTCTGCCCCTGGCATTGCTGAAGTCCATGGGCGACGGTAACCACTCACCATCAGGTGGGCCGTATAAAAAAGAAGAATTTTAGCTTGTACATAAAGCTATTATATATTATATAAGCTATACAAATATAGATTCTACTTCGAACCATTATTATGCTTTAATGTACTGTATACTTTCAAGGTCCCCGGATCTTATGCTGAATGAACTTTTCGAACACGCTTTTGTTGGCTTAATCGGTATCTTTGTACGAATTTTGGAAGCTTGGCTTTCACCAACTTAGGAATTTCTAATCGGGAAATTTGCTTAAATTTTTTAAATCGTCTTTCTAAAAGCCTAGTTTCTTTTGTTTTCAAACCACAAATATTTAAACTATTACCACGTGTTTTGGCAGTGCTATACTATCTATAAGTTACATTTAGGTTTGCTTTATACGAAACCATTAAATATTTTATTTAAAAACTTTCACGAAAGCATCTTTGTACCAAAATATTAAATTTCTTTTTTTAATGTACCTAGGATCAATTGAATTTTATTGAATACGAAACAGCTACGAATGGCTACGAAATTTCGTAGACCGTAACAATTGTAGAGAGTGCTACGATTTTTATTAACTACGAGTATTATCGACTTAATTTTAATGTCATGACTTCTGATTAGATTTTTTAAATTAACAATTTTTTTTATGAGTTCTAAGTGTTTTAGTAAGTTTTACAAGTCGTCGTGGCCTAAAGGATAAGACGTCCGGTGCATTCGTATCTAGCGATGCAACGGTGTTCGAATTCCGCAGGCGGATACCAATTTAGGTAATGAAATATGTACTTAACAAATGTTCATGATTGAGTTCCACGCTGAAGAAATAGCATCGTGTAATAAAAATCAAACCCACAAAATTATAATTTGCATAATTACTGGTGGTAGAACCTCTTGTTAGTCCGCACGAGTAGGTACCACCGCCCTGCCTATTTCTGCCGTAAAGCAGTAAAGCCGTTGTAACTTTACTGAAACCTTAGAACTTATATCTCAAGGTGGGTGGCGCATTTACGTTTTAGATGTCTATGGGCTCCAGTAACCATTTAACACCAGGTGGGCTGTGAGCTCGTTCACCCATCTAAGCACAGCCGTGCAGGCTCTTTGTTATGGCTAAAGTTTGACTATCTATTGTCAAAACAATAACAAAGTATAATTCGTACAAAGCTACATGTTCAAAGTAATTAATTGAAGGAAAATTAGAAAATTCAATTAGGATTTCACGAAGGCTCCACAAAGTGTCGAAAATTAATACTTCAAGTCAGATCTGTGAACGACTCGAGATTTAATCAAATCTTCGCAGTTTCAACATTGTTGTTTTATTGATTTTGATGTCGATACCGGCTGGATATAATTTTTGGTCAAATTGAACTTTGAAAGTGAGGTAAAGTAGAATAGCACTCATTTGCGAAACAAAATCATTTAAACTTTCTACGCTATTAATATGAAAGTTGAGTATTTGTTACTTAATCACGCAAAAATGGCTAAGCAGATTAAGATGAAGTTTCACGTAAAAATAGTTTTAGTTTATGGATTTACGCATATTATTTTGATATTTTTTATTACGGTAGATAGATCCGAGACATTCGAATCTCTTTACCATTAAAAAAAAAAGTTTGTTATTTTCTGTACAAATTTACAAAGCGACTGGTAGTGTATGAGCTGGTAGTGTAGTGATTCTCAAATATATTAAGTGTTTAATCTATGGTAGTGATGTAACAACTCCTTTTTGGGAAAATGCAACGGTTTTCATGCTTTCTGAATTATTAATTTAACGCAGGCAGAGCCGCAGAGCACGTCTTGTTCTAAATAAATATTTTACTAAGTCTAAGTATTCCTATAAACGATGTGTACTCAATAGTGTGTTGTGCAAAGCTTCGACAGTGTCTAGCTGCTGCGTGAGTTTTTTTAATTGTTTTTTTTTTTTATTGCTTAGTTGTGTGGACGAGCTCACAGCCCACCTGGTGTTAAGTGGTTACTAGATCCCATAGACATCTAAAATCTTACGCGTTTCGATGCTTACAAAAGCGAGATTGAACATTTTGAAGAGAGTCCTACAAAGGTATTCCACCTGCAGATTATTGGGTAGAGCCTGCCGAGAACAGATACAGCTCGAGTTCATATTAACTTGATGTGATGAAACAGCAAGGCTATGGAGTTATCCTGAGTAATTTTCTGATACTGAAGTTTGAAGAATTTTCCTAGTCAATAGTGTGAATGGATTAGCCAAAGAGGATGATCAGGATGTATGAGATGCTTAAGTTTCAAGTGACATATTTTTTACTGATGAATTAGACCTTCTGATCCAAAAATTAGGATGCACCTATAAAGGTAAGAATTGCCTAGTACTACAGTTATTGGCCTTTCTATTTGCAATATGTGCCATTTTCTCTAAACCGTTTTCTTTGATGCATTCATGGGTGAACAGCCAATTGGATTCAGGGAGGGAGCCGATAAGCATCACAGCCTAATTGTCCTCGCCCATTTTGACATTGAGCTCCAAGTTTCAATTGAATAGTATGGCGTTTATGTCCCTTTTCAAACCGGAACAAAAATCGTTAGGATGGTGTTACAACTCATGCGTACCACGAATAAAACAAAACGTTATAATGAAAAGGTATAGTGAATTTCTGTATGCTTTAAAATCATATAAGTGGGTCTCGCACATCGTTTGAACAAATATCCTTTGAAGTAGCCTTTATTTGAGTCAGACAGCGGGAATCGCACCTTTATTAAAACTAAATTTATTCTCTTCTTTTGTTCGGTGCCCGGTCGTTTGTAGACGTTTCTCTTTATGTATTAGAATTAAGGGTTTTCCAACTAAAGTCGAGTTTAGTTTTCATAAAATTTATTCTTATAAGCTTTCATGTTTTTTTTTATTGCCCTTGTAGGCAGACGAGCATACGGCCCACCTGAGGGTGAGTGGTTACCGTCACCCATGGACTTCAGCAATGCCAGGGGCAGAGCCATGCCGCTGCCTACCGCTTAATACTCTCCGCAAGCCTTTTTTAAAGAAGGACATGTCATAGCGCTTGGGAAACACCGTTGAGGGAAGCTTATTCCATAGCCGGATGACACGTGGCAAAAAAGACCTCATGTTTCAAGTTTTTTCATTATTTTATCAATTGCAGGAATATTGGTAGTGCTGTGTGTCGCGTGTCGCAGCCGCACGTTGACTCGTAAACGCTGATGTAAAGAGCACTTAACTTTGAATTTCGTCTCAGCTACTTGTTAGATATATTGATTTCTTTATTTTGTTACGTTTGTTTTTACCGACCTTACGTTGCTCGATGATATTTGAGTCGATACAGGGGCGCTTGTGTATACCAATAAACTTATAATATTCTCTAGGGTAGTAGACTACCCTATTTATTCGCGCGCCTTTTTCAAGGCGTAGTCTCCTCCGAGGAATTGGGGGAGGTAGAGGACCTTGGCTCTCCTCGTCGCCTTCTTCCTCTCGGGAGGCGCCGGAGTCCGACATAACCCGATTCGTTACCCTCCTTGACCGAGTATCCGTAAATGAATCTCGCAGCGTTAAAAAAAAGGGGTAGTCTAGAGTAAAACATTTTTTGACGTGACAACGTCTTATAATTCGATGGAGCCGGCTGCATGCACTAAAAAACATGACTCATTGAGGCGTTCCATTCAAGGCTTGAAGTGCAAGCGAGAGCGCGCAACGAGTGACAAAGAGGTACAATCGGCCTCCGCGTTCGGCAGCGTTCGACATCTGCTGTCTCTCTCCTACTTGAGTGAGCGATGCATCCGCGTGGACAGCTGCTATACAATAATACATTTACATGTTTTCGTCAAGTATGAAGTTCAGTGAAAAGTGAATGTGGTGTCAATTGTCCATACAAAATATCTATCAAACAAATAAAATTAAAATTTTCTTTTGAAAAATGAAACCATTCCATCAGTATTTTCTTATGACGTTGTCANCATCCGCGTGGACAGCTGCTATACAATAATACATTTACATGTTTTCGTCAAGTATGAAGTTCAGTGAAAAGTGAATGTGGTGTCAATTGTCCATACAAAATATCTATCAAACAAATAAAATTAAAATTTTCTTTTGAAAAATGAAACCATTCCATCAGTATTTTCTTATGACGTTGTCACGTTCAACTATCGTCAGTAAACTGACTTTACAGACAACCGATTTTTCTTTCTAATTTATAGCAATTGTCGTTTATTTTACCGACCCTGTATCTGAATACTTTTATTCAACAGGATGTATCGTGGTGGTCTCTTATTCTCTGATGGGCCGGCGGCTGTGCTCCGTGCTGCCACCTTTCGATCAAACTGAAGGCAGTGCTAACAGTCAACAGGTATTTTTATGAATTAGAAATCGTACCTTTTCTCAACTTTTTTTTTATTATTGCTTAGATGTGTGGACGAGCGCACAGCCCACCTGGTTATTAAGTGGTTACTGGAGCCCGTAGATATCTAAAACGTTAATGCGCCACCCATATAGGTTCTAAGGTCTCAGTATAGTTACAACGGCTGCCCGACCCTTCAAACCGAAATGCATTACTGATTCACGGCAGAAATAGGCGGGGTGGTGGTACCTAGTCGGGCGGACTCACAAGAAGTCCTAACATCAGTAAAATTTTCTATAATATACCCAAGGCTTTGACAGTTGGAAGCATCTGTAGTGAGGTAATAAACCTTTCCTCTATCTTTTAAATCTTTATATTAAATTATGTAATATTTGTATTGGCTGGGCATATCTTTGCTCGACACTATGCATTTTAAGCATATAATTTATAATCTAGAGCTAAATAAGGGAGCTGTAGACCAGAGATCATAGGACATGGAAGTCGTTGATAGAATGTGTTAGGTATGTACATATATATTTTCTGTACAATTGCAAGTTCACACGCTCGGTGAAAGATTTTCGCTTAGTAGCTTTCTCGAAGCCCGTTCCTTCACGTCAAGGATGTCACTTTTATCTGAAGGTCTAAAGAAACGCTCCTAAGCGGTAAAATCTTTCAGTCAGTTTCTTTATAAAAAGATAATTGGTAACATCCTTATCTCATATGCTCCGTCTCTGATACTAATAACACAGAAATTTTAAAGAAGAAAAGAAACCTAGGTAAAATTAAGTTAAGTTCGTTGCTTTTTTTAAATAAAAATAAAAATGAATTTTGCCACGTCACAAGTCTCAATGAATTGCTAATAGAATATCTGAGCTTAACGTTTTAGTACAATTTCCACAGTCGACTCGAGAATGTGCGTTCAATTAGCGGCTGAAACAGACCAGGGTAATTACAATAATAACCCGGGTCAATGTACTCGTTGCGAGTACAAATAGGCACGACGCAGTTAGCGAAAATAATGTTGATATAAAATGACTCTCGGAGTGCCTATAAATACACGTAACATAGAAATTTACTGTGTATATTGATATCTTCATTAATAACGTAGAAGTCAATGTAATTTAACATTGACTTCTTTGACTTTGAGTTGGCAATGAAAAAAGATTTTGTTTTAAATAAAAATTCACAGTCAAATACACAAAAGACAAACATTTATCAACATACAAGCAATACCAATTTGAATAAGTTTTTCTTTGCTTAGTCGTACATCAAAAGTCTATATCATTGCCTGTGTTGGTTGTTCAATAAAAGGCATAACGATCATTCTGTTTAATTGGACGAACAGATATCGAGCAACAACTTAACGTGTTGAGACGACGTTGACTGTGAGGTCGATCTCAGACTGTGTTATTCTTATGAATTAACAACGCACACAACTTGACCAAACTGTTTGGTGATACAATAATAACGGCACTGGGCTAAAACAAGAAGAAACTAAAATATTTCCTTCAAATTATTGGCCGGGTCACAACATTTTTATAACTCCTCATTCCACCATAAAATCAGGTATAATAATATAGAGAAATTAAAAGTGTTTTTACGAGTCATAAAGGCGTTTACGATCGGAGCGTGGATTCGGGTCGGAATTATTGTTGTATGAATACTTTTATTGCTCTGGTAGGCAGGCGGGCACACCGCCGACCTGATGCAGTCTGGGGACTACACGGGTCGCTATCTACCCAGGTCAACTTACCCAGCCCAGACAAAAGTTCAAAAAATTTCAATATCCGACAATACCACATGCATTAGGTGGGCCGTATGCTCGTCTGCCTACAGGGGTAATAAAATAGTACACTGTGCACCAAGGGATAAAATTTTGGAGATTTCCTCCCGCGTGTAAAATTGGCGTTTCAAACACGCTGGAGGAAATGTCCAACTTTTCTCCCGCGGTGCACATACAAGTTTTTCTCCTATCAGGCTGAAAGTTCGTGGAGTACCGAGCCGGGATCCAGGGGCGAAGCCCTGGCCGGGGATAGGGGGGGGCGCAACCCCCCTGTACTCGTAAAAAAACAATTCAACTGTTTTTTAATTTTTAAATTAACTACTAATAATCGAATAAGAGCTGTCTGATGAACTCATCTTTGTTGTAGCTTCACTATTAAATTTTATTGCCTTTTGTTTATTTCACTTTTACACTAAACACAATATTGCAAATTACCCGAGTACAACGATGGCGGAGAATTTTAGGTGCGTGAGAGCAGACGTAGACACTAACGCGCATGCGTACTTGTACCCAGGGAGAAAAAGTTACACTTTCTTCCCTGTACAGCGGGAGGAAAACCGAACTTTCGGCGTAGGTAGGAGAAAAAATAATAATTAGGTCTCATAATTAAAGTTAGTTCAATCAACGACTTCTTTCCATTTTAAATGTGCTTGCAAAAGTGAACATGACAACATGTATCTCATTTTCAGTTGTATCGCCGTACACTTTGGAACTGACGTTCTGATCGAATTTTTATTTATATATCTACTGCATAACTATGAACGTGCGTATGACTCACCTGGTGCTAAGTTGTTAGGAGCACGTAGACGACACAACGTCACTCAAGCTTAGACGTACGGTCGGAGTCTCTCACCGCTGTGCACTTCGCTGCAGAAATAGTCAATTAGGCATCACGCCCTACTGGCAGTAAAATCACTCACGGTGAATATGAGTATTTTTTATTTTTTTTATTGCCCTTGTAGGCCGACGAGCATACGGCCAACCTGATGGTGAGTGGTTACCGTCGCCCATGGACTTCAGCAATGCCAGGGGCAGAGCGAAGCCGCTGCCTACCGCTAAGTTAAGAGTATCTATCGTTAGTACATAAATGTCAACGTCAGAAGATATTGCAGGATTGTGGAGGACTCTGAGTTCATCTACTGGGCCAAGGTAAATAATTAACTAGCGGTAACGTTTCAGCGCCTTCGGCTGGTGCGAGAGAGGAAGCGTGTGGCGCTGATCCTCCTGCTCCTGGCCGTCCTGTTCGCGCTGTGCTGGCTCCCGTACAACATCCTGCAGCTCCTCGTCGACGTGAACGCTGTGCAGGTGGACTCGGTTTCGCTGGTGCTGCCCTACACTCTGCTGCTGGGTGAGACCCTGCTCACCCCCACTCGCCCCCATTCGCTTCCACTCGGCCCCCACTCACCCTCGACTCGCCCCCACTCGCCCCCACTCGCTGCCACTCGCCCCCCCCACCCGCATCCCACTCGCCCCCCAATCGTCCCTCCCACTCGCCCCCACACACAATAGTACAGTGTTATACAAGAATATATTACAGTAACTAGAAATTAAGTTGTGATTTTATGAAATAATCCATTAGTACTTATGGCACAGAAATAGTGATTGATTCAATGAACTCGGTACTCCAAGATCCAAGCTAACAACTTTTCGGATTGTTGTCGTCGTGGCCTAAAGGATAAGGCGTCCGGTGCATTCGTGTTGAGCGATGCATCGGTTTTCGAATCCCAGCTGGGTACCAATTTATCTATAGATGTTCACGATTGACTTTCACGGTGAAGGAATAACATCGTGTAATAAAAATCAAACCCACAAAATTATAATTTGCGTAATTGGTGGTGGTAGGACCTCTTGTTAGTCCGCACGGGTAGGTACCACCGCCCTGCCTATTTCTGCCGTAAAGCAGTGAAGCCGTTGTAACTGTACTGAGATCTTAGAACTTATATCTCAAGGTGGGTGGCGCATTTATGTTTTAGATGTCTATGGGCTCCAGTAACCACTTAACACCAGGTGGGTTGTGAGCTCGTCCACCCATCTAAGCAATAAAAAAAAATTAAAATACATTATGTTTTCTTTGTTTCTAGTACCGTTTATTGGTTCATTAAGTTTAAGAAAATCCTTTATTTTGAAAAGCAACTTTCTCACGTTACAATTTCTATCAGCTTCAGTAGCTCCCCTCCGGCCGGACTGTCAGCTTCTTGTCCATTTGTCATATGTGGACATGTCAATAAGTTAAAAATATATAAAACTAGCCGTTCTCGCCCACTTCGCTGGGAATTAAAAAATAACATTATTATTTATTGTCATTATTATTAGGGAGTCCAATACTTATAAAAATATTAGCCTATCCATTAAGTACATGTATTTTCTACATGGATTCCAAGTTACAAGTCAATCGGATGTATGGTTCAGTAGTTATAACGGAACATCCGTAAACACCACTGTAGATTTATATAACTAGTCAGGTCATAAGTACTGTCACACAGTAAAAACTTTTCTTTTAGAATGCTGGCCACAAAAAATTTATTGAATTCGAATTTCGAATTGTTCATGAAAATAAAAATGTATACTTTTAGAATTTTACTCATTTTTAAATATGGAGTGGACGCTTAAAGAAGACCGTGTTGCAGTTATTGCGTTGCATCGTTGCGGTTACGCGCCAATTCAAATTTTTAACATACTGAAAAAATTGAATATAACCAAAAGATTCGTTTATCGTACCATCAATCGATACAATGAAGACTCTAGTGTAGATGACAGGTCAAGAAGTGGTCGCCCTCGGTCTGTTAGGACTCCAGCAGTGATAAAAGCTGTGAAGGCGCGAATTCAAAGAAATCCCAAACGTAAGCAGAAACTGTTGGCCCTTCAGATGGAGTTAAGCAGAACTACGATGAAAAGGGTGTTAAATGAAGACTTAGGACTTCGGGAATATCGAAGAAAAACAGGACATCGTTTGAATGCTCGTCTAATGGACCTGAGACTGAAGAGATGCCGCGCTTTGTTGAAGCGGTACGCGGGAAAAAAATATCGGGAAATTCTTTTTACGGATGAAAAAATTTTTACCGTAGAAGAGAGCTACAACAAACAAAATGATAAGGTGTACGCATACAGTAGTGAAGAAGCGAGCAACCGTATTCCGCGTGTCCAACGAGGTCATTTTCCATCCTCGCTCATGGTATGGTTGGGAGTTTCTTATTGGGGCTTAACATGTACCTCACATTTTTGTGAGAAAGGTGTAAAAACGAATGCAGTTGTGTATCAAAATACAGTCCTGACGAACCTTGTGGAACCTGTTTCTCATACCTGTTCAATAACAGGCACTGGGTATTTCAACAAGATTCGGCGCCAGCTCATAGAGCGAAGAGCACACAAGACTGGCTGGCGGCGCGTGAAATCGACTTCATCCGGCACGAAGACTGGCCCTCCTCCAGTCCAGATTTGAATCCGTTAGATTACAAGATATGGCAACACTTGGAGGAAAAGGCGTGCTCAAAGCCTCATCCCAATTTGGAGTCACTCAAGACATCCTTGATTAAGGCAGCCGCCGATTTTGACATGGACCTCGTTCGTGCTGCGATAGACGACTGGCCGCGCAGATTGAAGGCCTGTATACAAAATCACGGAGGTCATTTTGAATAAACTTTAGTGTTATAAGAATCTATGTATTGTTATATTCATTTTGGTATATGAATGGTTACATAATGAATAAACTTGTTTCAATTATTTTACATTAAACATGTGACAGAATTTATGTAGGTATTAGTATAGATGCCATTCTCAATGCCCTACATATTATACAAGCCGCATGCTCCCCCCGCTGACAACACGCACTCGAGGTTAACATAACAAGACACCCGCGTAATATTATTATGCAGATGAGATGAAGACAAGGAGCCGTTCATTGAAATGGGTCTGTGTACTGATTAGCTAACAGGACTCCGGGCT
The DNA here is from genome assembly GCF_003987935.1 of Bombyx mandarina. The sequence continues at coordinate 5,765,394 of NW_021011479.1, forward strand.
TGTTCCGGAATGAAGTTTGATGTATCGATCTCATGGAAACTTATGCTGATTGTCCGATTAGGTTTGATCAATACGCAGTGCAGATGAAGGCAATCTCAGTGAACACACGGTTTTTATTTATCCAAATTAAGGCTATAAAAAGGAAAAAAAAATTGAGTTAAGACATTTTTTAACCTTAATTGTTAAGACCTTTAATAAATAATATTTTCGCAAATAGTATTGTATTATTTTTCTAGAAATAGGTCACAGAACTTATTGCGGTAGGCAGCGGCTTGGCTCTGCCCCTGGCATTGCTGAAGTCCATGGGTGACGGTAACCACTCACCATCAGGTGGGCAGTATGCTCGTCTGCCTAAAAGGGCAATAAAAAAAAACAACCTCATATAACTAGAACATGCCTAAAATCAGTAACAAAACTACACTCGTTAAAATACACTAAGTTTTGAATTGATTTTGTGTATTGCCTTGAAACATCAAACTAAAACAAGTGGCACGTTTAAAAATGCATCTTTCAACTTGAAGTCACAAAGTGAAGTACGCGGTTCTTGCTACTACAATTTTTAATCTCTCTACTTTATGAATTTTCGATTAAAATAGCTCATACGCAGATCGATTGCATGGCTGCGTAGTAATAACATCAAGTGAAAGTCGAGGCGTCATTTTTCACGAACATCCTAAGCAATCTAATTGAAGTAGTATTTTCCATCTGTTACTCGTATTGAGCATGGAGTCCGTCAGTGCGACCGCTCCGCCTCACCGCACCGCCCGGCACACTCCCAGTTGGAACATCTTTCCAAATAAATAATTTATATTGCAGTCCTTCAGCGAATTAAATCTTGAGTTACTCATTTGACTAATGCTTCCTTTGATTCTTAAATCTACTTGATGTCAATTTTGTTTCACTAAATTCATGTATAATAAACTGAATTTTGTGAAATTCAAAACAAATTTACGATAACGGTCGTGAGATAAATTAGTAAAGGTGATTTTATTTCCATCAAAGGCGATGTTTGTTTTTCTACCTATGCTGATAGCCTTGGGAGGCTATATCAGCTTTATCCTAGCGCATAGGTGAGCTCTCGGGACTCAAACAGGAGTGCTGCTAATACTGGCCCTAGCAAGAGCCGTGCTTCGCAGAATCTACCACCGGATCGGAAACGCGACCTATTGCGAAGATCCGGTGAGAAACTCAGTGAAACTCAGTCTATGGGTTAATTTACTTGCCGAACCCTTCGTCATAAGCGACGGGTTCGGCAAAGATGGTGACCGGGGAGGCAATCAATTATCACTTCAAGACTAAAGAAGCACTTTCCATATTGAAAGCTGAAAATAGGACTCTTGTTTCGAATTTCACTACATCAAGATGAAAATAGTTTTGAAATACTTTGCCTTCTTTATTTTGCAGTTAATTAAATTTAACTACCATGATATCTTTCTCATATTTTTAGTTATATAACGTTTTGTCAATTACTTATGTTGTCGGAGATAAAGGCTAATTTCCAACAACGTCTAGGGGCTGAGCAAATAAACTGTTAATATGTTTCTCATTATGCAGGCAATATATTGTTCATCTTCGAGCCTTTCTTCAAATCTAAGGCAGCTCTCCTTTTAGTGGGTGCCAAATAATATGTTACGGATAGTCGTCGAGTCCGGGTTATATTTTAGAAGATATCTGGAAGGCTTTTTAAATATCTAATATTTTTATTAATTAGGGTCTGGGCACTTTTTATCCCTAACGAGTTTGGAAATCGCTCATCCGAATTTCTCATGGTACGCCCATACCATTGCAGGAACATTCCTGTAAGTTTAATTAGAAGGGAATAATCCGAATAAGAATTAGAAATATGCATGATGGTATGTGGTTGCCGTCGTGTATCGATATTGAAATTGTCCGGACACGTATTACTGCGTTTTACTCAATTTGTCATACTGTTTATCATTTACAAATCATTATTCATCAAATCATCAATCATCAATCATTTTCATCATTCAAAAATCATTTTAGAAAAATAACAAAAGTATATTATGTAAATATTTTAAGGTTATTAAATTTTTAAATCAAAAGTTTAGATTTAAAGTAATTCGTGATAAAACAAACTTTGAAAGAAATATGCATATAGTGAGTGCAAAACTCTTAGAAACGGTCATTTGAAAGAAAGTGCACCTTTGTGCAATATCGTGATTTTAATAAAAATTCATAGGGGTAATATTTACAAATTTCAATATTCAGGTGTACTTCTGTTTGGAGATTTATAATACTGTGAAATTCTTTCAGCTTCTAAAATATTGGTATAGAAACTAAAAGCAAAGTAGCCGAACCCTCTTCATGCCACTCACATTGACAATACTTTCAACATCAGAAACATAAAGGCAAATTTCGTTTTTAGCAAAAACAATCTTTGTGCGGATTCGTAATATACAGCTCTTTGACATTTTCTTGGAGCCTGTTTGTAATATTTAGGTCAACCGCTTACAAATGTATTAGCTTACTAGCGGCCCGCTCCGGCTCCGCTCGGGTCTTTAACAAAAATTTCAACGATATTTGCGGCATAACTATAATAGTTAGACATATGCCGTCGCGACACTTTTTGTAAATAATGATGTGTTCTACAAAGTCGTAGTACATTATCTTGTTCTATTATCAATAGTTTTCGCAGGGCACGCGATGTAAAGAGTATTTTAGGTATTTTTTTTTTTTACACCTTTGGTTACATTATTGGCAGTTTTAGTAAGGATCCCAATTTTTTTTAAAAAAAGATTATAGCCTATGCCACTCGGGAATAGTGTACCTTCCAAACAGTGAAAGAATTTTTCAAATCGGTTCAGCAGTTTCGGAGCCTATTCAATAGAAACAAACAAACCATTCCTCTTTATAATATTAGTATAGACAAACAAACGGTGGCTCAGTTTTGAAATGTCCTAACTGCGCACATCGGAACTGACGCCTCTAATGTCTCCCGGTTTGATAATCACAAACCTATTTACGTTTTCCAGGGCACGCGAATTCGGCAATCAACCCGATAGTGTACTGCCTAATGACGCGCAACTTCAGGCGTTCACTGCGCAAGCTGATTTGTCACGATCCTGGTAACATAAACTCTAATACTCATTTCCATGTGAGTTCACACACGTTCAGTCGTTTATCACTAACGAGTTACTGGAACTCTCCACTAACACTAATTGTATTAACGTATTTTGCAGCCAATGTTTCGAAGGCTAGAGAAGGGTAAGGGAATGAGAGCAGTGAGGCTGAAAATTGAACTAGAGCCCTTTGACCTAGAGAGGTATATATTATAGCCTAGTCAACGAGAAGTGGCTGGTTGTCAGCGGATCAGAACATACATTAGAGATCATGCCTCTTTTAACATTAAAAAAACAAAAAATACGTTTTATAACTGAAACGTTTAACAAACACAGAAACTTTTTTTTATTGCTCTTGTAGGCAGACGAGCATACGGCCCATCTGAAGGTGAGTGGTTACCATCGCCCATGGTCTTCAGCAATGCCAGGGGCAGAGCCAAGCCACTGCCTACCACTAACTACTAACTCAATAGAAGCAAATTGAATAATTCGTCTCCGATGCGAAAGCGTTCGTACATTCTCTAAGCTCGCCGACTTCTGGTTGCAGATGCAAGGATTACGTCAAAAGTCCAACACATCTAGCGGCCGCACCTGCACCACGGTCACCTTCCGCAGCCACTCACAGCCGGGCTCCAGCCGCCCGTACGGCGCGCGGGGGCCACACGCGGGGGCGCACGCGGGACCTGCGGGGGGATCGTGGGGGGCGCACGCGGGAGACGCGCGGGGCGTACGCGCCGTCAAGCCACAGTTTATTTAAAACATCAGATTGTTTATTTTTAAGTTGACAGCGTAGCAAGAATTTATATTTCGACCGGTGTTTATCATTATTCCAACGTAATAGGAAAATTTATATATTTCATAACACCAATAACTCTTGTCAATGATGTGAATGAATGTCAATCAATGACGCATTATAGATCAAGTATAGTCTTAAGAGATTGTCCATTTTATCTGGAAGGTTTCTTGATAATTAACTAAATTATCTTGAATAGTTAAACGCGAAGGCGGCTTAATGTATGCTGTGGTATTTATGGGTTCCGGTTACAGCGGAATATCATGAGCCTTGAATCTACAAGAACAGTGTTCGTGGCCTTCACTGCAACGAATTAATCAGTTTAAAGTTTGAACTGGACAAAAGATTATTAGCAAACTAAAGACAATAAGTGAAAATAAAACTACTTATTACTTTTTGAAAGTACAGTACTTTTTTCTCCGATAGGTGCGTTATGTTGTATTCTGTGCATCTGACTGCGTGTGTATCCACACATGTAACTGTAAAAAATCTAAAAAAGATGTGTGGTGTCGTCGGACACTGGATAGGGACGAAGTTCCTTATTATAAAAAATATTAATTTTAAGTTCTATTCGAGGTATAAAGAAAATAATTGTTCGGGTTGACATTTTTTATTATGATTTTTTTATTGATAAAAATAAATAAAAAACTACTTTACAAAGTTATCAACTTTTTTTATTCACAATTATTTATAAAAAATATATAATAAAAAAATATTTTATTTTTTGTACGTTACTACAAAGTTAAGTCGCACATTGTGTGCATTACTAATAAAAATCTTACGTTACGGACGTTTTTTTCCGGTAAGGGTACCCCTCCGCATCGTCGCATAAGGAACTTCGTTCGTCGTTCGAACTTCGAAAAAACCCACTTTCACATCTATATTACGGGTTAAATGGCGGAAAAAGAAACAAATAACAAAACAATACAACTGGTTCTTTGAAATGAGATACAAATGTATGAAATGTTTCTCTTTAGACGAGATTTAGAAATTCTCGAGTGAGTACATAATATGTATTATCTTCGCCGAGTCCTATTGCGACAAGGCCAGCCCTGGGTGAGAGTACTTGTAGGCCGAAGTCGAATATAATTGTATTCAAATTAGTTTTTTTGAAGTCAAAACTTCTTTAGAATCGTTGTGATTTCAAACCGGATGCAACGGAAAAAACGACAGGTAAGAGACACAAATATAAAAATGTGTAGGATGAAGCCAGCAAAGAATGAGACAGAAATATACATACTATTTAATACAGCGCCATCTGTGAGATTTTTTAATACTAACGTGTGTATGAAAGCTCTTGTAGTGAATTTTAATTTAGGATTANTGTATGAAAGCTCTTGTAGTGAATTTTAATTTAGGATTATACGTGAAATTAAAATATCAATTCACAGAGGGCGCTACCTTACAATTATTTACTAATGACAAAATTTTACATATACTTAAGACGTTTAGGATAATTGTATTTTAATTTTGGAAGGTTTCACTTCTACCACGTGTGAATTGCACACATGTAATTTTTTTAATTAAACTTAAAAAATATTGTCTAATCAAGCACGTGCTTCTCCTGGTTATCTGCAGATGACTCACCCAATGTGGTCTCTATTGTCGTCAGTGCAAAGCACACCACGCTAGGTGCGTTCTGCACATTGAGACGGAAATGTTAGGATAGTCTACATGTAGGGTTGGAGGGCTCGTGTGTGCTCGCGTGTAGATCGACAACTCTACCTTTTGGAACAGAATTACTTGGTGCCAAGCCACTTCAAGCCAAGGTGTGAGGTGGGAGTGCCATCACACGGACGCCACCCTCGGCCACTTGGTGGAGTGGTGGCTGGCTCAGGGCCAGTACGGGATTGTATTTTGATAGGAATAGCATGACTAAATCTACATATTTATGTAAAGAATTGTAATTGGAAAGTAATTTGGTCTAAAATAGTTGTAAATATATTCAAATTTTAAAATTAATAAGGTGCAGCTTTTTCGGAATTAAATTTGATGCGTTTTTTATTTTTATTGCTTAAATGTGTGGACGAGCTCACAGCCCACCTGGTTGTTAAGTGGTTACTGGAGCCCGTGGACATCTACAACGTAAATGCCCCACCCACCTTGAGATATAAGTTCTAAGGTCTCACTATAGTTACAACGGCTGCCCCACCCTTCAAACCTAAACGCATTACTGCTTCACGGTGAAAATAGGCAGGGTGGTGGTACCCACACGTGCGGACTCACAAGAGGTCCTACCACCTGTAAAAAATTATATAATATACCCAAGGTTTTAACAGTTGGAAGCATCTGTCGCTCCACGCGTCCCATACCCGGGGGTCAGCAGGTCAGGGGGTCAGGGGTCCGACCTGGCTGGACGAGCCGCGAACACCGACTTAGCCCCCCGTATTGTGTATCACTATCATCAACTGTACCTTTATTTAGACCGTTGAAGTATAACTTCTAAATTGTTAAGAACAATCTCTAGAATTTCCCTTTATGTTGTAAATATTGTTATAAATTAATTCTAGTTATACTTGTATCAAATTTATTCTAGTCATTAAAATAATTTATAACTTACCAGTTGGGTCTTTATTTCTTCTGCTGAACTAAACTTTTCTTTATTTTCCTTATTTATTAAAATACATATGGTGTACATAATATGATATACATTAAATTAAAATAAACCAAAGTACATATCGACGCTTGAAAGGCAAACGTGACTAAGCGACAATAACTGCTTTGTACATAAATGATAGGCAGCAATAACCATATTCGATGCGCAAAAAAATATATATTTCTGGGTCTATTAAAATCATTTCAATCCTACAGCTAGATTCGTTAAAATAGATTTTTTTTCAGGTACATATTTCACCTATAAATTAGTCTACTGTAAAGTTCACGCACTGTCGCTTAGTCACATTTGCCTTTCAAGCGTCGATATAGTTACACTCTTAAAACAATACACCACAATAGAAATGTGTTCAAAATTAAGTTAAACATCGCGTATCGCGTTTGAGGATGCGCTTGAAATACCTAATGACAATTTGTAGTTTTTTATTTTAAAATAATTCAAACCTACATATCTTAATTGTTAATTAAACCATTACTTAGTCCGTCAATCGCATGAACATAAAAAGTACTTCGACCTTACATGGGTGGATGAGCTCACATCCCACCTGGTGTTAAGTAGTTACTGGAGCCCATAGATATCTACAACCTAAATGCGTTACCCACCTTGAGATATAAGTTCTAAGGTCCCGGTATGGTTACAACGGCTGCCCCACCCTTCAAACCGAAACGCATTACTGCTTCACGGCGGAAAATAGGCAGGATGGTGGTATCTAACCGTGCGAACTCACAAGAGGTCCTACCGCATCTATTATATTCTCATTTTAGATCTTATAAATATCTACTATTCTACTATCTAATTTATTCAAAATCTGGTGCTGGAGGCGATTGCTACAGACCTTGGATCGCCGAGCGCATCAATTCTGTTGATGCGTCTGAGCGGAGTTCAGCAATAAAAATGGCTGATCACAGTTGAGAATACGGAGGGCGAGAGAACGAGAGGACGGCCTCCAACCTGATTACGGACTCATCTTCACCCAAGTTCAGAAGGTGGTCTGAAGGGCCATGGACAGGAACCGATAGAGGTGGATTATCCAAGTTTCTATTTATTTATTTTTATTGCATAGATGGCTAGACGAGCTCACAGCCCACCTGGTGTTAAGTGGTTACCGGAGCCCATAGACATCTACAACGTAAATGCCGCCACCCACCTTGAGATAAGAGTACAATCTGCGAGCCGATGTGAATAATCTTAATTGTTGTCATTTATCACCTTAAAAACATTATAAATAATATCAATGGTATATTTATTTTATGCACAAAATTGTGTATTGATTAGTGTTCTTTAAAAATACTGTTTAAAATTAATTTTCAAAAGCGCCATCTAACGGTGAATGTATTAACTAGATGCATTTCAATAACAATTACAGTCATTTTATTGGAAACGATTATTAATTAGGTGTATTCCCTTACAGAAAATGTATAACTGTTTTTCTTTTAATTCACAGTATCTAATTATCATTCCTAGTCCCGCATAATTTTAATTTCATTGATTTCATTACGTCTGTTCGCAGTAGTATCACTGTCGTGCCAAGAGATGGTGCTAGTATCTTTAAGCCGTTTGTTACTTTGCATTAAATCGTTTAGCTGAAAACAAATTTAGATAAAAATAACCTTTGCCAATTAATGTTATACTTACAAGACAATAAAAATAATTAATTCTACTTACTATGTTATAATTAAGTTTACATTTACTTTTATTATTAGAGTATAATATATAGTTGACCTTTTCCTTTTTAATGTAAATTTTTAGATGTTAAGAATGTGAATGCTCTCTAAAAACGATAATACTGCGAAACTAGCTGCCGAAGTTTTTTGATCAAAGTCCAAAATGTCAACAAAAATAGGATTGTGCTCACATACAAAATGGCAACAAAATATCGAACAAATTGTAAAATATACATAAGTGTAAAATATACATACCTACGTGCGTATGTATATATATATATATAACTAGTCAGGTCATAAGTATTGTCACACAGTAAAAACTTTTCTTTTAGAATGCTGGCCACAAAAAAGTTTATTGAATTCGAATTTCGAATTGTTCATGAAAATAAAAATGTATAACTTTTAGAATTTTACTCATTTTTAAATATGGAGTGGACGCTTAAAGAAGACCGTGTTGCAGTTATTGCGTTGCNTCTAGACTTTGCCGGCCCGTTTCTCATACTCAATCGCAAAGGGCGCGGCGCTAAATTGATTAAATGTTATTTGTGTGTGTTCGTTTGTTTACGTTATAAATGCCTGCATCTGGAAGCGGTCAGCGATTTATCCAAGGACGCATTTATAATGACCTTGAGAAGGTTTATCTCACGTCGAGGTAAACCAATAGAAATATACTGTGACAATAAAACAGTCAATCAAAAAATCAGAGTTTAATTTTACATAAATTAAATTCCAAATGTCCATACGAGACATAATTTAATTAATTAATAATAAATATTAGTAAAGGTGATTTTATTCCTGTCAAAGGCAATGTTTTTTTTCTACCTATACTGATAGCTGTGAGAGGCTGCATCAGCTTTATCCTAGCGTATAGGTGATCTCTCGGGGCTCAAGCCGGAGTGTTGCTAACAGTGGCCCTAGCAAGAGCCGTGCTTCGCAGAATCTACCACCGGATCGGAAACGCGACCCATTGAGAAGATCCGGTGAGAAACTCAGTGAAACTCAGTCTATGGGTTAGTTTACTCGCCGAGCCCTTCGTCGAAAGCGACGGGTTTGGCAAAGATGGTTACCGGGAAGGCAATCAATTATCACTTCAAGACTGAAGAAGCACTTTCCATATTGAAAGCTGAAAATAGGACTCTTGTTTCGAATTTCACTACATCAAGATGAAAATAGTTTTGAAATACTTTGCCTTCTTTATTTTGCAGATAATTAAATTTAACTACCATGATATCTTTCTCATATTTTTAGCTATATAACGTTTTGTCAATTACTTATGTCGTCGGACATAAAGGCTAATTTCCAACAACGTCTAGGGGCTGAGCAAATAAGCTGTTAATACGTTTCTCATTATGCAGGCAATATATTGTTCTTCTTCGAGCCTTTCTTCAAATCTAAGAGCAGCTCTCCTTATAGTGGGCGCCAAATAATATGTTACGGATAGCCGTCGAGTCCGGGTTATATTTTAGAAGATATGTGGAAGGATTTTTAAATATCTAATATATTTATTAATTGGGGTCTGCGCACTTTTTATCTCTAACGAGTTTGGAAATCGCTCATCCGAATTTCTCATGGTACGCCCATACCATTGCAGGAACATTCCTGTAAGTTTAATTAGAAGGGAATAATCCGGATAAGAATTAGAAATATGCATGATGGTATGTGGTTGCCGTCGCGTATCGATATTGACAGTGCCCGGACACCTATTACCACGTTTTACTCAATTTGTCATTCTGTTTATGATTTACACATTTATAAATCATTTTAGAAAAATAATAAAAGTATATTATGTAAATATTTTAAGGTTATTAAATTTTTAAATGAAAAGTTTAGATTTAAGGTAATTCGTGATAAAACAAACTTTGAAAGAAATATGCATATAGTGAGTGCAAAACTCTTAGAAACGGTCATTTGAAAGAAAAGTGCACCTTTGTGCAATATCGTGATTTTAATAAAAACTCATAGGGGTAATATTTACAAATTTCAATCTTCAGGTGTACTTCTGTTTGGAGATTTATAATACTGTGAAATTCTTTCAGCTTCTAAAATATTGGTATATAAACTAAAAGCAAAGTAGCCGAACCCTCTTCATGCCACTCACATTGACAATACTTTCAACATCAGAAACATAAAGGCAAATTTCGTTTTTAGCAAAAACAATCTTCGTGCGGATTCGTAATATACAGTTCTTTGACATTTCCTTGGAGCCTGTTTGTAATATTTAGGTCAACCGCATACAAAAGTATTAGCTTACTAGCGTCCCGCTTCGGCTCCGCTCGAGTCTTTGACAAATATTTCAACGATATTTGCGGCATAACTATAATAACATATGTTGTCGCGACACTTTTTGTAAATAATGATGTGTTCTACAAAGTCGTAGTACATTATTTTATTCTATCATCAATAGTTTTCGCACCTAAAATTTTTACACCTTTGGTTACATTATTGGAGTTTTAGTAAGAATCCTATTTTTTTTTCAAAAAAGATAGCCTATGTCACTTGGGAATAGTGTACCTTCCAAACAGTAAAAGAATTTTTCAAATCGGTTCAGTAGTTTCGGAGCCTATTCAATACAAACAAACAAACAAACAAATCTTTCCTCTTTATAATATTAGTATAGATATAGACAAACGGTGGCTCAGTTTTGAAATGTTCTAACTGCGCACATCGGAACAGACGCCTCTAATGTCTCCCGGTTTGATAATCAGAAACCTATTTACGTTTTCCAGGGCACGCGAATTCGGCAATCAACCCGATAGTGTACTGCCTAATGACGCGCAACTTCAGGCGTTCCCTGCGCAAGCTGATTTGTCACGATCCTGGTAACATAAACTCTAATACTCATTTCCATGTGAGTTCACACACGTTCAGTCGTTTATCACTAACGAGTTACTGGAACTCTCCACTAACACTAATTGTATTAACGTGTTTTGCAGCCAATGTTTCGAAGGCTAGAGAAGGGTAAGGGAATGAGAGCAGTGAGGCTGAAAATTGAACTAGAGCCCTTTGACTTAGAGAGGTATATATAACCTACTCATTGAGAAGTGGCTGGTTGTCGGCGGCTCAGAACATAATATCTTAGAGATCATGCCCTCTTTTAACATTAAAAAAAAGATGTGTGGGACGATGTGTGGTGTCGTGGGACACCGGATAGGAACGAAGTTCCTTATTATAAAAATATTAATTTTAAGTTCTATTCGAGGCAAAAAGAAAATAATTATTCGGATATACGTTTTCTATAATGATTTTGTTATTGATAAAAATAAAAAATAAACTATGTTACAAAGTTGTCAACTTTATTTTATTCACGGTGATTTATAAAAAAGCAAAATAATAATAATATACAAAGAAACAGCTATTTATATGAATAATAATAATAACCGTCATCACGTAGACTATATATTAGACATTGTATTATATGGCCATCACGTTTTATAACTGACGTCTAACAAAATAAAACTCGTTTCAGTGATCTTTAACAAGCACAGAAACTATTTTTTATTGCCCTTGTAGGCAGACGAGTATACGGCCCATCTGATGGTGAGTGGTTACCGTCGTCCATGGACTTCAGCAATGCCAGCGGCAGAGCCAAGCCGCTGCCTACCGCTAACTAGAAAGAACTCAATAGAAGCAAATTGAACATTTTGTCCTCGAAGCGAACGTTTTCGTATGTTCCCTAAGATCGTCGACTTCTGGTTGCAGATGCAAGGATTACGTCAAAAGTCCAACACGTCTAGCGGCCGCACTTGCACCACGGTCACCTTCCGCAGCCACTCGCAGCCGGGTTCCAGCCGCCCGTCCGGTGCGCGGGGTCCACACGCGGGGGTACCGTGGGGGTCGCACGCGGGGCCTGCGGGGGGATCGTGGGGGGCACACGCGGGGGACGCGCGAGGCGTACGCACCGTCAAGCCACAGTTCATTTAAAACATCGCATCGTTTATTCTTAAGTTGACAGCGTAGCAAGAATTTATATTTCGACCGGTGTTTATCTATAGCTCCAACGTAATAGAAAATTTTATATATTTTATAACACCAATAACTCTTGTTTTTAAGTTAATTGAAATCTCGCCTTTTGGAGATGTTGGCATTTTAGATCAAGGGACGTAAAATTCTATAGTCTTAGGAGATTGTCCATTTTATCTGGAAGGTTTCTTGACAATTAACTAAATTATCTGGAATAGTTAAACGTGAAGGCGGCACAATGTATGCTGTGGTATTTATGGGTTCCGGCTACAGCGGAACATCCGTGAGCCTTGAATCTACAAGAACAGTGTCCGTGGCCGTCACTACATCGAATTGATCAGTTTAAAGTTTGAACTGGACAAAAGATTAGTAGCAAAGTAATAAAACAATACATCTAGTTTTTTTAATTGGGATACAAATGTAAGTATGAAATGTTTCTCTTTAAACGAGATTTGGAAATTCTCGAGCGAATATATATGTATTGGCTATGGGTCCTATTGCGACAAGGCCAGCCCTGGGCGAGAGCACTTGTAGTTCGAAATCGTATATAATTTTATTCAAATTAGCGAAACTTTTATTACATCGTCTCAAACTTTTTCGTCTGTATGTCGCATGTCGCGTGACGGTCGGCCGTGGAGTCGGGATAAAGTGAAAGGCGCTCGTCAGAGCAGTCAAGGCCTTAGTCAAGTATGGCGGCGCTTATAGTCCGATTTTGAGTGCTTGATTTTATTATTTAACTTATTTCGTCTGAATATTAAATTAAGATTAATGATTATTATACCCTTAATGGAATATTATTCCAAAAATTTTTAGTTAAATGTCTATAATGTGAAAAAAAGTTTCACTTCTATCGTGGTTTCACAAAACCACACAATCCTTTTAAATTAAACTTAAAAAATACTGTCTAATCAAGCACGAACTTCTCCTGGGTATCCGCAGACGACTCACCCAACGTGGTCTCTATTGTCGTCAGTGCAAAGGACACCAATCTGGCTGCGGTCAGCACATTGAGACGGATATGTTAGAATAGTCTGTACATGTAGGGTTGAAGTGCTCGTGTGTGCTCGCGTGTAAGTCGACAGCTCTACCCATTGGAATAGAATTACCTGGTGCAAGCCACTTCAAGCCAAGGTGTGAGGTGGGAGTGCCATCACACGGACCCCACCTTCGGCCACCTGCCGGAGTGGTCGCGGGCTCAGGGCCAGTACGAGATTGTATTTTGATAGGAATAGCATGACTAAATCTACATATTTAAGTAAGGAATTGTAATTGGAAAGTAATTTGGTCTAAAATAGTTGTAAATGTATTCAAATTTTAAAATTAATAAGGTGCAGCTTTTTTGGATATATAAAGGGGAATGCCCACTCTCCATAGTGTGCTAGGCCCAAGGTGGACATCAAATATTACTATAAAAATGGACTGATTCAAATTCTTAAATGTATTAGATATCTAAAAAATATATTGAAATTGACGCCACTATTATAAAAAATATAATAAAAATAAAAACTCGTTTTGAGGTTAATTTTCTATATACATACTTCAAGAACTTTTCTTTTTTTAATGTTTAAGATGTTCCTAATGTATTTTTATCCAATTGTAGTTATTAAGGTATAAAAAACACACATACTTCTTTAAATATCTATATTTTCTTCATCTTCATACACAATTAGTAAATCATCTAAAAATAGCACAGGAGAGCATATACACGGTTTTAAATATCGGTCAGGTTAAAACCACAATTCACACAATGTTTTTCAGTCGGAGTATGAAACGTTATTGATAAAAGCAAAATAAATCGAAGAAAAATCAAAACACATCAATTTTGAATGCAAGCACAAGCAGCGAGCGAAGTGTCAGTCAGTCAGATTAAAATCAGTGTTGTCAGTATAAAGAAAAATAATTTCATGAAATTCATATATCGATCATTTTTTTAAATAACCGATAATTTATTTATTTCTTAATCTTTTTTTACGAGTACACATTATTTTTTATGTTTTTATTTTAGTTGTACATATTTAAATAACAATACAAGTTAAGTTTTTTTTTATTGTATAGATGGGTGGACGATCTCACAGCCACCCTGATGTTAAATGGTTACTGGAGCCCACAAACATCTACAACGTAAATGCGCCACCCACCTTGAGATATAAGTTCTAAGGTCTCAGTAACAAGTTAAAGTCCAATGGGTGTCTTTGATGTTATTTTATGTGCTTATAATCGATTAAAATCGATTGATTAATGATAATACTTAAAATGATTTATTTATATGTTTTTATTATATACTTAAAAAGTTTACTTAATACGTAAAAGGTTTTGATGCTGGCAATATTTTTCCCGCAAAAATAAAAATCTTGTTTTTTTCAACAGATTTACTTTTTTTAAACTACTTATTGTAAACTGTAGTGGCGCTTATTTGGAAGAAAGTAAATGCATATTTATTGATGACAAAATTAATGCACTAAGTATTTTTTCTCTACTCTATTGTCCGCTTTGGGCCTGAAATGGGCATTCCCCTTTGATGCGTTTTTTATTTTTATTGCTTAAATGTGTGGACGAGCTCACAGCCCACCTGGTTGTTAAGTGGTTACTGGATCCCGTGGACATCTACAACGTAAATGCGCCACCCACCTTGAGATATAAGTTCTAAGGTCTCACTATAGTTACAACGGCTGCGCCACCCTTCAAACCTAAACGCATTACTGCTTCACGGTAGAAATAGGCAGGGCGGTGGTACTTACCCGCGCGAACTCACAAGAGGTCCTACCACCTGTAAAAAATTCTATAATATACCCAAGGTTTCGACAATTGGGGTCGGGGGGTCAGTGGGTCAGGGGGTCAAGCCTAGTTGGACGAGCCGTGAGCACCGACTTAGCCCCCTGTATTGTGTATCACTATCATCAACTGTATCTTTATATATATAATGCCGTTGAAGTATAACTTCTAAATTGTTAAGAACAATCTCTAGAATTTTCCTTTATGTTGTACATATTGTTATAATTTAATTCTAATTAAACATGTATCAAATTTATTCTAGTCAATAAAGTAATTTATTACTTAGCAATCGGGTCTTTATTTCTTCTGCTGAATTAAACTTTTATGTAATTTCTTTCTTTATTAAAATACATATGGTGTACACATGGTACGCATTAAATTAAAATATGCCAAAGTAGATATAGTTACACTCTTAAAAGAAGACACCACATTAGAAATGTGTAGAACATAAAGTTAAAAATCGCGTATCACTTTTGAGGATGCACTTGAAATACCTAATGATAATTTTGTAGTCTTTTATTTAAAATTACGATCTTCTCTGAACATAAGCTTCTATAATGCTCTTCATGATCGCAGTAGATGGAGGGAAATCGTATGGGAGAAACTGATGCAGCGGGGGAGTCACGAACCTCAGTAATCAGGAAAACGACATGAGGCGGAGGAGGATTTAAAATTAATTCAAACCTACAAATCTTAAATTACTGCATTAAATTAAGCATTACTGCTTCATGGCAGAAATAAGCGGGGTGGTGGTACCTAACCGTGTGGAGCTCCTACCACCAGTAAACTATGTATGAACTATTCAATGATAATCTCGATCCTCAGACAGAAAAGCCGTTCGCAAAAGGTACTATTAGCTTCTTATCCTATCGAACTCACAGTAATGTAACTTCAAAATAATGTTCAAGCTAATTAACAATTATTAATCACAAATTTTCAATTGCGATTCCGATCCGGTAGTAGATTCATTCGCGAAGCAGCTGCCCTTGAGTTATTAGGTCTCCTTCGGAGGCGCTCGGGCAGCTGTTAGCAAATTTCACCCCTCCTGGTTGAGTCTTTGCTTGCTCATCTGCCCTTTTGAAACTGGAGAGGCCTCTGAGCCACAAGTAATCCCTCAAACATAAAAAAACAGTCATTTTCAATATTTCAGTGGCTACTGCAACCCATAGACATCACCACGCTAATGTCTCCACGCACCTTGAGCAAGAAGGTTGTATTTGCAGAAGTATTTTACTGTTCTCATGATATTAAATAATACAATACAAATTTCAATTTCTCTGTGCCAATGAATTTAAATACAATCTGCGAGCGGATGTGAATAATCTTAATTATTATCATTTATCACTTTAAAAAGTTATAAATAATATCAATTGTATACCTATTTATTTTATGCACAAAGTTGTGTATTGATCAGTTTTCGTCAAAAATACCGGTTAAAATTAATTTTCAAAAGCGCCATCTAACGGTCAACATATTAACTAGATGCATTTCAATAACAATTACAGTCATTTTCTTGGAAACAATTATTAATTCGGTATGTTCACTTCCAGAAAATGTATAACTGCTTTTCTTTTAATTCACAGTATTTAATTGTCATTCTTAGTCACGTATAATTTCAATTTGATTGATTTCATTAATTCTGTTTGTAGTAGTATCACATTCGTACCAAAAGATGGTGCTAGTGCTTTTAAGCCGTTTGTTACTTTATATTAAATCGTCTAGCTGAAACTTTTTTAGATAAAAATAACCTTTAAACGTAATAGTTAAACGACAATCAAAATTATTAATTCTACTTACTATGTTATAATTAAGTTTACATTTACTTTCTATTATTAGAGTACATATACCTAAGTTGACCTTTTTCTTGTTAATGTAAAATGTTGCTCACTTACGTACGTGTATACAGGATACACTATATATGCAAAATAATTTATTATATTAAATTGACGAATTGAATTTGGCAGCACACTAGAGTGCTGTGGTACAGTAATTGAGACACACTGCGACAGATGTTTGAATCTGGCTTACGAAATTTTGAAAATAAGCTTGCGTATATACTAGCTCTGAACAACGACATGAACATCGCATTTCTTAATATTATTATCATTTCATTAAGTCCGAGATTCCGTACACTATACAGTTTTCGTGGTCACATTAAACCATCATCACACACGTCATGTGTTTTTTTAATATCACCAGTCTGCCCGTGGTTGATTACCGTTGCATTTACCCAGGGTATACCGTTGAAACAGCGGCTATAAACTTTTTTGTCTAAGGATTCCCGGCAATGGAAGAACGAAGCAACGGAAAATAATATTTCACAGAGATAATATAAAAACATACATCTGTAATATATTATGTTCGTATAGAATACAGCATACTTATTCCAAACGGTACCCATAGCAGATACCATGATACATGCTAGTACAACTCACAGTTGTCCAATTTATTTGTAAATTACTTATGAATAAAGTAATTACTTTATCTTTAACGAAACGCTCATTAGAACACTGGAGGGAAATAAATATTGATTTTTTCTTACAGTCTTAACGAAATTGAGAAATTCACGTTCCAAATTAAACATTTGAAGAGACACAATATCTGGATGTTTGATCAGCTATCCTTGTTTTACAACCACCAAGGAGTGAGATGGAATTAAATACCTCAATTTGCATTCCCATTTATTAAGTATTCGCTTTACAGCTTGGAACGTAGCGTATTTATTTTTTATTTATAACATTCTCTTCTTCTTGTATATTAAGTACATCTCTCTTAGACATCTTATTGCTGATGGTGGCAAATAAGCTATTTGTTATTGTAAACTATGTTTAGTCTCGTACAAATCTGACGCAGTATGTGCATCTAAGCTTATAGCTCTGAGTTTTTGTATTTATTTTTCTCTAATTGTGTCTTCTTCTTCTTCTTCTTCTTACTCGTAGGTATACTCCTGGCGGAGTGATCGTGATTATGTATCGTCTTATTGCTTGGTTGCGGTTTTTGCGAGGCTTCTCCATCTCTATTTGTGGCAGTGCGTGTATATTTAATAACGGAACACTTCTTAGATGATTTAATAAAGTCTATCCATCTTAAGCGTGTCTTAAGTGTGAGTGTATTAAAATGTATAATCATATTCACTTAGATTTTTACGAGTCCTCTATGTCTACATAATCTGTTTGTGATTAGGGATTTTGGCTATATACGGCGCGTGCGGTTCGTAATCTGAGAATCTATTTAAACAGGAAAACAATGTTTGTCCTGTACGCGTTTTAAAGCCATTAATCCAGCTGTGATAATATATTACTTGGGACTGTCGTCATTGATATTCCAGGAAGGGTTCAAATCAACACATACAAAGTTTATATGATTTACGATGGACATCCATCGGGTTTCACTCGTTTTTAATTAAACATATTTGGTATTCGGTCTCTAATTGCGTTTTTGCTGTGTGTGAATGACGATATGAGAGAGAGAGGAGTGAGTGTTGAGATGACGGCTGATAGAAGAGAATGGAAGAGAAAAATTAGCTGTGCCGACCCCACCTAGTGGGAAAAGGTGGAGAAAAAGAAGAAGGTGTCTGATTGCATTTGATCGTGTCATAAATTGGCAGCATTTTCTACATATGCACTATCCCAATTTAGGGGTAGGTTAATGTAGTAATTTTAATTACAGAAACATCTAGATTTTAAGGCTATAAAAAGCTCATGAAATTTAACGCATACTTTTCTTGAAATATATATATAATTACTCAAAGATTTTAATCGTTATACGTGAGTGCTAGGAAAATTCCGACTTCATGTTAATGAGAGCCTGCGTGAATATTTCTCAAAGCGTTTTCAGAGGTTGTTAACAAATTAAAAGTGGTTTATTGCTTGACGAATTAATTTGAATATAATTGAATATATTTACTTAAGAATTGAGATATGAAAAAAGAGAGTATTTTAATTGGATTTGTAATTGGACAGGCTCACGTATCCCCTGGTGACAAATAGTTACCTCAGCCCATAGACATCAACAATCTACACGTCGCCATTCACCTGAGACATGGACTTATAAAAACGGAGACCTCCATTTTCAAAGCTCAACGGCTGTAGACACAGGCAGGGAGGTGGTATCTACCAGTGGGGCTCACAAGATACACCAATTCTTAAAAGTTAAAACATTAAAATATGTACTGTCTGTCATGTACTACTATTTATATACATAGTACTCTTTGTCTTGTCTCCTCTCTTGTCTACTCTTAGTGCTCTTTGTCTGGCTTTTATTATCTATACCTAGTCCAGCTATAAGGTCTGTTACAAATGAAAACGCATTTTTTTGAAATGAAGTAATGTAATATTATTAAAATGTATATGTTTATTAAGGTCTCAACAAAAAAAAAAATGGCCACCTTTGTTTTTTTTTCCTACCTTTTTTCCTACCTATGCTGATAGCCTTGAGAGGCTATTTCAGCTTCACCCTAACGTGTGTAGGTGAGCTCACGGGGCTCAAACCGGAGTGTTGCTAACACTGACCCTAGCAAGAGCAGTGCTTCGCAGAATCTACCACCGGATTGGAAACGCGACCCACTGAGAAGGCGAGAAACTCAGTGGGCGGTGTCTATGGGTTAATTCGCTCGTCGAGCCCTTCGTCGCAAGCGACGGGTTCGACGAGGACGGTGACCGGTGCTTGTGGTGCCTAAAAGCACCGTTAATGGATCAGGAGGATCCGTAATGACGTGGTAGCCTTTGGCTTTTATACAGGCCTTTAATATGTTTGGCGACGAATCTATGGACTTACGCACAGTGTCCAAGGGAAATTTCGCAAATGCTTGGTGCAAAAAAAATTTAAGAAACTAAATTTGCCATTTAGAGCAGGCGATGTGCTCTAAAACTTACGATAATTTGAAGTCTATAGGTTTGAGATATGGGCTAGATGAGAGCCAGTCTTCAGCTCTTATAAAGTCCAGAGCATTGGTTTCAATTTAGGCTTGGGTAGTTCGTGCCTTATGACCAGGTGCAGAGTCCTGCTAGTACATTTTAAAAAAATATATTGCTGAGAGGTTTTACAACAAGATCCAAGACTGTATCTTGATACACTTTGGCTGAAGTTTTCACTCTTTTTTCACAAAAATGTAGTTTTGTAACTCCTTGATAAGACACGCCCTACCAAACCATCACTGACGCAGGATGATGACCACGTTGTACCTCTCCCACTACTTGAGCAGCTTCTTTAGAACTGTGAGCGTACACTTTATCATTTTGCTTATTTTAATGTTCTTCAATCGTGAAAATTTTTTCATCGGTAAAGATTATATTTCTGTGTCTTTCACCTGCGTATCGTGACAGAAGGCGTTTTGATCGATCCACTCTCTTTAATTGTAAAGATAAATTTAGGGCTTGTCCTGTATATCGACGATAAGCACCGAGCTTCAGGTCTTATTTTATAATACGCGACAGAGTCCTAGCGGGAATCTTCATTCCTCGTCATAAGATTTTTTGTTTCCTCATGGCGCTTCGACGAATTCTGGCTATAAGGGCATTAACAGCCTTTATAGTTTTAACAGCACGCGGCCGCCCCGATCCTTTCTGGTCTTCGACAGACGAAGTGTTGTTGTATCTGTTGATAGTGCGATATACGAACATACGGCTGATATCAAGCTTTTGAAGTGTCTGGAATATGACCATCCATTTTGTGCAAGGGGATCACTGCAATCCTATTTTATTCAACACTCCATTCCATAATCTTGTAATTTGATAATGAACACGACAAAATATGCATGTAAAATGGCGCAAAATCGAAAAAGGTTTTTAAAATAGTATACCAATCCAAATTCAAAATAATAAAAAATGGAAAAAAGAAAAGTTTTTATGTAACAGTATCTGTGACCAGACTAGCTATATTATGTATACACATATACATAAACGTATATAACCTTGTATGTCATTCTCTGGTACCCATGGCACATGGAATTCTAATTTACGGTCGAATTTATATTTAAATAAACATTTGTCGCACCCTTATATGGCCAACGCTGGCCAAATCTTAAAGAAAAAGGTAGTACGAGCGAAGTTGCGACCGGAGAGCTTGTTTTTAGTAAATACAACGGCAAATTGGATAGTCTAAAGTCCATATTTTCATCAAGATTCAATCACCAATTGATTTCATAATTACAGTCGACTCTGTGAAGCATTCCTAGATCAAAGAGAACAACATAATGAAAATACGCCCATTGGAATTCAACATCCCCCGCTACCTCCCTGAAACCATAGTCAGTGGCTCCACTAACAATTTCTAAGACAATAGAAAGGACCTCTCAAAAGCGTAGGTACCCCAAGTTCTGATGTGGTCACAACGTTCCACCACCCACCACCGGATGCCGTTAAATATTATTATTATCATCTATTTTTTACGGAACTTAATAAAGGAAGTCTTTTTTTTGCTCTTAAAACGTAAGCTAAAGCTCATTTCCTTTCGAAATCTGTCAAGTTTAATTTTACAACTTCCTGACCGTACGTAAGTACGTAAGTCCTCCATCAAATTAATCAATTCTGGCAGCGATAAAATACGGAAGCGTCGCTCGCCTGTCGAATTCAACAGAAAAAAAACGTGTTCATTTTTCAATTTATCATTTTCCGAGCAACGACACGTCGTCACGTCAAACTTTCGCGTGCCGGGAAAATCGTCGGTCATTGCCTGGAATTAGTTACGAAATTATTCACTTTTCAAATGTTAAATGTCTATAATTATGACTTTTACATATTGATAACAGTGTTGAAAATATTGTCAGAATCAGTGGTGCGGTAGTTAGCGCCGTGGATTGTAGCGCCGAGGGTCGTGGGTTCTGTTCCCGCATCGGGCAAACATTCGTTTAGCATTCAGAAGAAAAACCATTTAAAAAAGTTACAATTTAATCACTACAAAATTTCTAATTCTAAAACTCTAATTCAATATAGACACTGAAATAAATCACCAAACAACTAGAATACAGAATAAACACTTTGGTACTCTCTTGACTTTAAACACACATTTAAAGAGACTTGAAAACAATGACTCACGCGAACCATGTCCACGACTACTTTCCCCCTCACGGACCGCCAAATGAATCAATGGTTTGTTATTTTTTCCCCCACTCAAGCTGATGGTCTAGAGAGACTATATCAGCGTCATCGGGTGAGTAGGTGAGCTCACGGAGCTCAAACCTGACGTTGTTCCTAGCACGAGCCCTACTAAGAGCCATGCTTCGCAGAATCTACCACCGGATGGTAAAAGCGACCCACTGAGAAGATTTAATGAGAAACTCAGTGGGCTAATGTTTCGGGCGAAGGTGTTGCTATTTATAGGCACTGTACCCCTCTAACTTATTTTTACAATCGTGTTTCCTACATATATAATAATATTATAGAATCAGTCTTTGGTTTCCATAATGCAGGGAACCCTAATTTGGTACCACGTGACTGTGAGTGACTTACTGTGTTATTTTAAAACGTTTTTTACTGCTTAGGCTGACCGAGCCTACTTTTCACCTAGTATTAGCGGTTTCCGGAGTCAATAGATATTACTATGTAATGTCACCCACCATGAGACAACAGGACTAAGTTTCATTTGGATTCCACCTTTTAAACTGGAATGTATTTATTGCTGCTTGACTGCTGAAATAGAAAGAGTGGTTTCTCCTATCCTAACCCTGTTAGTTCGCAAGATTACCAGTGATATAATATTTTTATAACCGATGATACTTATTATAAATAACGTTTTTTTTTATTTGTTTTTTTTTCCATTTTCTTGGAAGCCATTATATAGGTAGATAAATTAGGACCACTTTGCATCAGCATTTTTTAACGCTGCTATAGTCGTATACATAGAAACAAGTACATACATAAGGCGTCTTTTATTTGAGCCACGTAGACTTCAAATGACTAACCTACAACACAACAGTAAATAAACAGTGCTCATATTTAGTAACCAGTTAGAATTGTTATTTTGACGCTGATAAATCACAGCAACGTTACGAATGTGTTGTGTGCGAAATCATATTTTTCTTTTTTGTTAGGATGAAATCGCCGGACTTCCGCCCTCCCTGAGGATGGAGGGCGGGGCATGTCGGAGTCGAACTGACTAAAACCTCCTGTCACTCAACAACCCACGTCCGAACCTCGCATAAGACATCTACAACGTAAGTTCCGCCACTTCCTTGAGATATGAGTTCTAAGGTCTCAGTACAGCGAAAACGCTGCAATGGCTGCCCCACCCTTCAAACCGAAACACATTACTGCTTCACGGCAGAAATAGGCGGGGTGGTGGTACCTACCCGTGCGGA
This sequence comes from Bombyx mandarina, assembly GCF_003987935.1. The sequence goes on from NW_021011479.1 coordinate 5,788,573, forward strand.
CTCACAAGAGGTGCTACCACCAGTAATTACGCAAATTATAATTTTGCAGGTTTGGTTTTTATTACACGATGTTGTTCCTTTACCGTGGAAGTCAATCGTGAACATTTGTTAAGTACGTATTTCATTAGAAAAATTGGTACCCGCCTTCGGAATTCGAATACTGTTGCATCGCTCGATACGAATGCACCGGACGTCTTATCCTTTTGGCAACGACGACTTGTTGGCTGACAATAAAATTCAGGAATCATCAGGCTGGCAATAATATTCAGGTTGTTATGTCTATGGGCTCCGGTTACCATCAGGTCCGCCGAGAACCCAAATACATTTTAAAATGTCATTTTTTGGCCCAAGCTCATTTCTTTTACACTCTCTCTCTCTCTTTCCATCTATAGTTGAGCATTGCTGAACATTGGGCTCTTCAATGGATCTCTAGTGCTGCCAGTCCGTTACCACTTCTATCCAATGTGACTCAGCGATTTTCTTTTACACGCCATCTGTCAAACGACAAAAAAATACTATTAACTAACAGTTTACAGATCCAAGAACGTATATATGTATATATAGAACAAAGCTATTTCATAACACATGTACAATACTTTTCAATAAGGCAGGGCTGTAATCAGATCTCATTTAAAGTGGGATTTGTGTCTATTCAAGTCTGCTCAGCGAATAAATTTTTACTAAGACGTTTCCTTAGTCAAAATTTACCATAGCATTGAATGTAATGAAGGCTATTTGAGAATCGACTAAAAAGCAGGAATATATTAATAGCAAGTTGTTTTAATAAAGATCAATATCTCTCTTCTTCAACTGGTGTCCATCCAATGCTGAGTGTAAGTCTCTTCGAATGAATCCCATTCTCTTCGGTCTCTTGCCTTTCTCATCCAGTCTATCAACCACATTGACCAGGTCATCGGTCCACCTCGTTGGCTGTCTGCCCACGTTACGACGTCCAGTACGAGGTCTCCACTCCAGTACTTTTGGTGCCCCACCGATTGTCAGTGTGACGGCATAAGAATAAAGAGTTAATAAAATATAGCAATTTGAGAAAATGTTGAAAATACAAAAATATATTTTGCAAAAATCATTACACTGAAATCAAAACGTCAAATAGCTGATATGTCACCAAACAGAGCACGAGAAGCTGATATAATAATGTCAATAAGCGCCGTGATAGCACTTTCATAAATGGCTTGTGTATAATTAAATACTAATAGAAAGTTAGCTCAAATATCATATACCAAACAACACTCAGTTTCTTTAAAAAAAAACTCACTATCCAGTCCTAACTTTGATTCTGCTATCAAATACTCAACGGAACCGACGACATTTCCAAAAGCATCGAAAACTGATTTTATATGTATACCTCAGTACGCCCACATTGAAAAACTATTATTTTTGTTCCCTACGTAATCCTCGGAAAATAGTGTGTGGGTTCTACTGAGTCACTATCACATTAACGCTGTTAGGTATATAAATAGACTGTCATGGTTCTTTCTATAACATTAGGTACATAGAAAGAGTGGTTAACTAAATTGCTTATGTTAGAATGCAGTGACGTAACTAATTATTTACTCTAATGCAAATAATGGAATTGCCCCTCTTTATCTATTTCGAAAATGGACGATAAGCCTGATAAAAAAAAAAAGAAATTTCAGAGCGCTCGTCTTCCCGCACTCAAACATATTTGAATATGACAAAAAAAGCTTTTGAAGTTCACGAAACATCGAGTAGATAGAATTTAATAACAGTGAAAAGATAAGCTTAACAAATGGAGTGCTCCTAAAAATAATTTATAAATCGCGTGCGCGGTAATTTAGGACACTTCTTTTTAGATTGCCCTTAAGTACAAATTAAATTAAAGTCTTCGAAATAAATCGTCGCATCTCAGCCCACTGAGTTTCTCGCGGGATTTTTTCAGTGGGTCGCGTTCCGATCTGGTGGTAGATTCTGCGAAGCACGGCTCTTGCTAGGGCCAGTGTTAGCAACACTCCGGTTTGAGCCCCGTAAGCTCACCTACATGTTAGGGCGAAGCTGAAATAGTCTCTCAAGGCTATCAGCATAGGTAGGAAAATAAAAAGTCACAACATACGAAACAACGATCACGAAGAAGAATTTAAATATTAGTTAAGATATTAAACCAGCTCCCTTGTATTGCTTGCCATTTCGACACGGAATACTGTAAAAATAAATATACTTTTTTATTTGCTTCTAAAAAGGAATGTAAGGATTTATTGAACCTCTTTGAATACTAAGTAATGCATAATTCAATACCAACACCGGCCTTGTGGGGAAATACACGTCTTTATTAAATTCTTTTCTAGAAAGGTCAGTTCCTTTGTAACGGTCTTAGGTGGTGAGGCTAAGTGGCCAAATGGAAAAATCGGAAGTCGTACAATTTTGTCATGACTCTCTATCGGCTTGTCTCAGCAATTTTAAGTAGCAATTTATATTGCAAATAGAACGTATTCTGAGCACGTACGCCTACGTATCATCGTTTCGTCTATTTATAATGTTTTCGGTAATTTAAAGTTTGCGATAGCGGCTATTCAATCAAATAAGACTTGGGTTCCACGTTTCAAGCTATTCAGATTGTCATTTCTATGGGTTAAAAAAAAAAAAAAAAAAACACGTGTGGCACTCGGAGACTGCCGCGGTAAAGCTATTATTGCATAGCATTTTTTATCAACTTATGCAATTATAAATCGACAATAATAATTTAATATTAAAACAACAATAAAATAAGGCCACGCTATATTTATAAACATTAACAAAAGCAAAACATTAACTGTCCCCTTCAGACTCATAACCTAAGCCGCGCGAGGGAGAGATGGGCAGACTTTTCATGATGTGCATGCGGCAGTGCGACGTCACGCCGCGCGCTTATTCACAAACACTAACAAGCGCAACGTGTGAATGTGTTGAACGCGAGCTACATAGTAGGCGTAGTGGGGGTGTCAGGTTAGTTCAGTCGCCGCGCTCAAAGCCCGCGATAAAATCTATGCAATAGTTTAACAATTTAAGTTCACACCTACAAGATTATAATATATATACTCGAGAGTCACACATGACTACATATTTGGCTCATATTTACAATTACTTAGTAAGTAAGGTAAATAAATGGAGACTCATTTTTTTGTGTGGAAACACAAGATACCCCTTCGGAAATTTGTGAAATGAGAGTTTTTTTATTTTCTTCGATGCTGATCGTAAAATATTTTCCTGATTAAATTCCAAGTCAGACAAGGTTCAATATAATTGGAACTTTGATCCCAATCAGAGCTTATGCTGTGATGTGTATGTACTCCGACCACTTAGAATAAGCGTATAATTACGATTTTGCTGTCTTCATTAGTGACAGATATGGTTGACCATCAAGGGCATCTTTCTTAGCATTCGAAGAAAATTTGAAAGAAAAGCACTGAATTTTTATATCATCCAACTAATATTATAAGCGCGAAAATTTGTAAGAATGTATGGATATATGTTTCTTACTCTTTCGCGCAAAAACTACTGGAGGAATTTTGATGAAACTTTACAACAATATAGCTTACACATCAGATTAACACGGGCTATAATTTAAAAAGGTATCGTGCGAATTATCCAAAACAGTTATAATGAGAAGTGTCAAGTAAGTAGGAAAATTTCTGCCATCTGGGTGCTATTCTGGTGTGCGCCGAAAAAACCGTTAAGTTAGATGTTTTTATTGTTGGAAGTGTTTATCCTAAATAGTCCTACAAAAAAGTCTGCGACATCTATCTATTATGTAAGATACAATAAAAAATGATAAGTTGTTTGTAACGCACATTTGGCAGTAACAAATTAATCCTCTAACGAAATATATAAATACTTTTACCGCATCTCTGTTAATTGAAGTAGATAGACTTTATTGAAATTATACTTCTTTAGGCGCGTTATGAAAAATTGATGAGAGTGAAATTTTACGATGCGCGCGCACCGTGACACAAAATTAACAGAAATGAAGTTGCCCACTAAATCGCTCATTACAATGCGACCGACGTAACTTGGCGAGTCTGAATATAGCCGCAAGTGAACTTTCGCGCATGTACACTCGTAAAAAAAATATGCTACCAACAAAACAGAAATGGAACCTCTGTTAGTGGCGCATGTTGGCACGCACGCCGCCTCTGTTCACTGTGTATTTATATTTATAATATTTATCCACATGCTTTGAGTTTCTACATTTAAAACACGTGTTTTCATTTTGTTTTCATTATACAAGTGCGAATTTTATATGTGCGTCTAAATTATAATCAATACTAATTAATATTAGAAAATATTTGTGAAAAAACTGTGCTCATCAACCTTCCTAAGTGCTCCAAGTTTTTTACAGGTGTTAGGAACTCTTGTGAGTCCGCGCGGGTAGGTACTACCGCCCTGCCTATTTCTGCCGTGAAGCAGTGGTGCGTTTCGGTTTGAAGGGTGGGGCAGCCGCTGTAACTATACTGAGATCTTAGAACTTATATCTCAAGGTGGGTGGCGCATTTGCGTTGTGGATGTCCATGGGCTCCAGAAACCACTTAATACCAGGTGGGTTGTGAGCTCGTCCACCCATCTAAGTAATAAAAAAAAATACAATTGAGGTTAACTATCCGTATGTATTATTTAGTAATATAGATGACAAAATTATTATTTAATATAATTCATACTAAATATTATTAAATTAGTAACGTTAAATATTTATTACTAATTATTTAATATTTAAAAAAAAAAAAAAAAATTAATAAAAATAAAGTATAACTTCTTAGGCGCGTACATAAGTACACGCACCCTTTTTATCTTTCCAATACATTATTAGCACAAATATAAATTGAAACTAAAATTCAATAAAATAAATTACAGTTCCCGAAGCAAAGTGAGGCCGGGTCGCTAGTATCAAATAATGCAAACACCTAAAACTTATATTAACAATTCTTTCAGCAAAATTATACCTTTTAAAACTAGAAAGAATTACAAATACGAGAACAATGCAAACTAAGAAAGTTTTATGAGTCATTCACTGAAGTCTTCATTTGTCTGTTTGTTAAATTATGTGTAAATAACAAGTATGAACCCTTTTGCTGTCCTACTTCGGGAGTTCTTATCTGTATTTCGGGAAAAGTATTGTGTATGTTAAATGAGAGTAAAATGCTCATTCATCTGAGCTGTAAACTTCTATATAATCTTAATGTTCAGCAAAATAATTCTCGGCTGTATATTTTTATCGGTCATGAGGAAGTCAATTGTGAACAATTGTTTAGTACGTATTTCATTAGAAAAATTGGTACCTGTCTGTGGGATTCCAACACCGTTGCATCGCTAGATACGAACGCACCAGGCATCTTATTCTTTAAGCTATGATGACGCTTTTGGGCATCCCAAGCATTGGCTGCCATTCTTGTCGAACCTTTGGAATGCAACGAAAGGTTCGTCAGAAAAACGAACACACAGACACAACCCACTGAGTTTCTCGCCTGATATTCTCAGTGGGTCGCAATTCCGATCCGGTGTTAGATTCAGCGAGGCACTGCCCTTGCTAGGGCTAATGTTAGCAAAGTCGCCAGGCTGAGCCTCGTGAGGTCGCCTACACATTTTTTTAAGCTAGCATGGTCATCGAGGTTACTAGCAAAAAAATGTTCAAGCAACCCAGTTTGAATGGCTATATGTTTTCATTTATTGTAGAAAATATTGTGACAAATTTTACAAAAGCCTAGTGTTTTATTCGTCAATATACCTAAGTAAGCATTTACAATGAGTGAGCGTGTTTAACTCAGACGTTAAATTATTACCGAAGGCATAGAAATTACGTTAAATGGATTTTCATAATTAATTAGATCACTGTATCATCTTACATTACATACATGTTATGTTTTATATATGTGTTTCTTGTGGTTGTGATCATATAGTGTTGGAGGGGGCATACTTGACACGTCTCACGATGTCCCGATATCTCTCCCTGCGCCATCTTACTGCACTCATTTAGATTAGATATGGGTACATGCTCAATATCCAAACCAGGCTCTCTGTCATCTGCCTCAAGAGGATATTTCAATTCTTAGATCAAATTGTAATAAATAAATAAATAAAATTGCTAGAAAGAGCATTGACAATCTTGAAAAATTGATGGTAGCCGCCAAGATTGCAGGCAAAAGATCTCGTCGCCGCAATCCAATGCGCTGATCCCTAAATCAGCATCACTCTGGATACCACAGTCTACGATGCCACACACCGTCGAGAACAGAGAATATGGCGAAACATCATCCAGAGGAGGATAATGGGAGGATATGGTCTCGATCCTCAGACAGGAGGAATGCGACTCAGGGAGGACAAGGAGGGTACATGATACATAATTAAAAACGAACTAGTTTCACGTGAAATTTGAAGTAAAAGCTGCCATAAAAATTTAAGCATGAATCAGTATAACAAGCTTTTACTAAGCCAAAGCCTCAAGGGGATATGGTTATGAATAAATATTTTGTTCTATGCATGTGCATATGTATACATTTGAATACAAGCTCCTGTTTAGGTCTCCATTTCCTTTTCTTTGTCGTATCATTCTTGTCCGAGCGGTCGTGGTCGTCAATCAGTATCATTGCTGTAGGCAGATGTTATGCGCTTTACGAGCAATCGTCACTTCTCCCGGTTTGTGGTGAGCCTGGTACACTTATGCAAATACCTGCCAACTGCCGACTTGACTTGGTCGGTTGCGATGGCGCATGGGAAACCTTCCACGCGGTCTGGTGCGTTCCACTTTGCCCTGAACAACAAGACGCTCTATGGAGTCATTTTCTCGCCAGGAGTTATGTCCAATGATAGTATGCGCCCATGCACGAGCGCCGAAAGGCACTGATTTATGCCGAGTATTTGAAGAATGGAGATATTAGTGTGAAGTTCGTTTCATGAAATAGCAAGCATTCGTCTCCAGCACTACATGGAGGTCTCCATCATAGGACTATAAATTTTCGACCCGAGAGAGAATGTTGGGAAGTGTGAGAGCTAATATAGCAACACAAGACTCGGTTTCATGTTTACACGTACATAATTCGACTCAGATGTAATGAAAGTGTTATTCAAAAAGCAATAACCTTTACAGCAACGACACGTACGAACATGTCGTTGTTTACATGGAAACTAGAACAAACAAAACCTAAAGTAAAAAGAGATTTTAGAATAAAACCGTCGAGTATTTTACTGTCTCTTTAATCGCAGATTTCATTTTTGGACTTGCAAGAAGAACTGCCAATACGTTTATTGTAAAAATAGCGATTTTTAAAGTTCATAGACACCACAATAGTTGGACCCCACAGTGATACACGGGTTCAAATTTCACTTTCTCTTCCTAGCTACTTATCCCACATGGTGATTGGGTCAGCATTCCTTATTCTACTCCTCCACTTCGCTCCGTCTTCGATATCTTCGTCAGTAACATTGCATTCCCTCTTGCCCTTTTCACCTTGTCTCGGGTCTTCCTCTAAGCCTCCGATTGGGGAGGTCGAGCAGTAGTTAGTACCTGTTGTATAAACAAGGTTTGTTGAAATTAGTTTGAATACCAGAAAACTAAGCCAACTACAGGAAGGGGAAGGTAATCACAAAATGCGTGTTATCTTGATATTGTGGTATTTTGTCCCCGGGGCGCTGTTCTGGATTGCTGGAATTTAAAGACACATGGACACAACGCACAAGTTTGAATAGCAAAGTTCTTGGGAAAACAGTATTTTTGAATTAAATAGTTTTTTTTATTGTTGCGCGAGCGGTGCGAAGCGTTGACTCAGTTCGTCTGTTTCGCCCGCTAGGGGGCGCGTTATGAATCATCACAAAGCCGAGAGATGGCATGGATCAAGAAAAGGGATTTTTAGTCGGTTCCCTAACAGTGCCCAATTTCCGATGTAGTCAGGCGGCCTCCTTTTTACATGACCATACCATCTCAGCCTGCTCTTCTGCATTTGGTTGCAGTGGCAGACACACTGAGGCTTCCACGCACGTACTCATTGAGGGTTTTATAGAGCCTGGTTACGCCGTACATCTGTTACACTAGAAAAGTAATAAGATTGTGTTGACTAGCACATTCAAACGGTAGTCGTAACAGATTTATGATAAAATTTGATTAGTAATACGTGATATTGTGGCACAATCGTGAACCTTCTTCGTGGAAATAATGTATTCTTTATTCATAATTGTTTCGTTCTTTTCAGGGCGGTCGCCATCGTTGTGACGTAGCTATTGGATCGGATAATTTTACTCTGACTTCTCGCCGTATCTCTCTCGTCGTCATCATACGGAATTTGAAATAGAAACCAACGCTGAACCATAGCATGGTCGCACAACTACACCTGGCGTTTACTAAAGTCTTAAAACATGGTCGTCATAATTAAGCTACAGCGCGTTATTACCTGAAATCATTTTGTCTATTGTATTATAATATAATAAACTGCGAATCATTGTGGAAATTACACACTTATTAGGTTTTGTAGTCTGAAAACCCACAGACAAGCTCAGTGGCAGTTTCTCATTGGGTCTTCCCAGCGGGTCGGGTTTCCATTTTGGTGGTAGATTCCGCGAAGCACTGCTCTTGCTAGGGCTAGAGTTGCAACATCCTCTGGTTAGAGCCCCGTGAGCTCACCTACTCGTTCTGTGAATCTAGTATAACCCCTCGAGGTTACTAAAATAGGTAAGGAAAAAACATTAAAAATTAACAAATTTAGTATATAACATTTTTTATTTTATTTCTTTGTGAAATAAATACAATTCGTATAATTACAGACCCAACAAAAGTTTATAATTGAAAAACTTTTGATTGATGATATCTTTCAATAAATATAATTCATCAATATAATTCATCAATAAGTTATTGTTCAAATTCATTTGTATCAATAGACTTCGCGTTAGGATTGGACCTCTCGGTGACTACAGTTGGCGTTCGAAGCCTGCGGGATTTCATTTGAATCTTAGTCATCGAAAAATTGCAATTTAATCTAATGGTAATAATGAACTTTTTTGGTTGAACGTTTTAATTACATATGCTCTTCTGCCTGCGATGACTATTGTGATTAAAAATTTAATGGGTCTTATGGCCTACCTCATAGTGAATGGTTACTGGTGCTCATTGATGGCAGCGACGCCAGAGGTGCAGCCAAGCCCGTACCTACTGCTAAGGCTAAGTACTCTCCACAAGCCTCCAAACACTAATAAATTCCTAAAAAAATAAGTATACTAGAATTTTTTGCACCGGCTTTTATCGGGATTACTGTTCTTTAATGAATACGTACTCGGATAAAAAAACATGGTTAAATAAAAAAGAGGGGTTAAATTAAATACTGTTCTTTTTTCTCCTCACAGATAAAAACTTTTTTTTATAATAGTATTTGCTACTAATTATTATTTGGGATATAGTTGTCTCCTTGTGACCAAGGAGCTAGTAAATCCCCTGCGAGCTTAAATAATTTTCCAATCGTAAAGGTTCGCCTATAATAATAACGCCTATAATAACACATCCACATCTAGATTTCCCGATTTCAAATGTACAGGCTGCGTATTTAAATTATGACTTCAAAGAAAATATTTAGGCCACTTGATGACTGTGACGACGAGGTTCTGAATTTCTGATTCCTAGTATTTAATTACTTCTTAAATTTCAGCTACCTACATAGTCTAAGACAATGAAAATAAACAAAGCCTTAAAAACAACAGTAATAAGAAAGGTGGCTTCCTTCTGCCAACACTCAACTCTGCATGGCATGTACTACTTGTATAGCAGCAAGAGTCGCTTAGTTGTGGCTATTTGGGGAATAATCATTGTATCCAATTTGGTATTATGCTGTTTCCTCAGCCATATGATATGGGAAAAATTCGCTATGGATCCTACGCTAACTGTGGTGAGTCACGTTGCGTAATACAAGTTCAAATATAGTCTAAAATTAAATGTGTTCATGGTTTATGGAACATTATGGAATTTATATCTACCAAAATATTCTGTGATCATTCAGGCATAGTCTTATTCTCGTTTCTTTTTCTGGCTCAACTTTCTTAATTGCATGTTTAGATTAATAACATCCCAGTTATTCTTAGAGGGGCTAAAGCGGTAAGATCACGTTAAAAATGCGCGTCACACAGTATCAGTATAACGTATGGGTTTCTTATACGGTACTGCATTAAAGGTGATGTTCTCGGTTAGTAGACTGAATATAATTCGCAACTCAACTTAACAATAGTTAAGTGTGATCTAGTAAAAGCCCATTGCAGGCCCATTTTGTTTTTACCGCATCAGGTAAATTAAACGCTATCGGACCACGAAACTAGCTTTTGGGATTTCTTTTGGGAATTAGATTAAGAGATCACTATGCATCGTTCTAGGCAGCGGCTTGGCTCTGCCTCTGGCATTGCTGAAGTCCATGGGCGACGGTAACCACTCACCATCAGGTGGGCCGTATGCTCGTCTGCCTAAAAGGGCAATAAAAAAAACATCTATTTTATTTAAAAACTTTCACGAAAGCATCTTTATACCAAAATATTAAATTTATTTTTTTAATGTACCTAGGATCAATTGAATTTTATTGAATACGAAACAGCTACGAATGGCTACGAAATTTCGTAGACCGTAACAATTGTAGAGAGTGCTACGATTTTTATTCACTACGAGTATTATCGATTTAATTTTAAAGTCATGACTTCTGACTTAGATTTTTTAAATTAACAAATTTTGTTATTGTAAGTTTTACAAGTCGTCGTGGCCTAAAGGATAATACGTCCGGTGCATTCGTATCTAGCGATGCAACGGTGTTCAAATTCCGCAGGCGAGTACCAATTTCTCTAATGAAATACGTACTTAACAAATGTCCACGATTGACTTCAACGGTGAAGGAATAACATCGTGTAACAAAAATCAAACCCGCAAAATTATAATTACTGGTGGTAGGATCTCTTGTGAGTCCGCACGGGTAGGTACCACCATTATGCCTATTTCTATCGTAAAGCAGTGATGCGTTTCGGTTTGAAGGGTGGGGTAGCCGTTGTAACTATACTGAGAACTTAGAACTTATATCTCAAGGTGGGTGGCGCATTTACGTTGTAGATGTCTATGGACTCCAGTAACCACTAAACACCAGGTGGGCCGTAAGCTCGTCCACCCATCTAAACAATAAAAAAAAGCATGCATTCAATACTCACGTTTTCCAATTAGAGGGTGGAACACAGACGGCGAAACAATTACAAATCCGACATCATGTCTTTTGATCTTGACATCTTGTCTTGTAATTACTAAGCAATAGATGGAACGTATACTCTGTTACCCGCCTATGCAATAAAAAAAGTAAATTCTTCACAAGCTAAGAAAAATTGAAATCAATTCAAAAATAGTCAAAGATTGAACAGTGAAAGTATTTTAATCACATCGACGTCTCGCAAAAATCCTACGTACAGAGCATTAAAATTGAAAAAGTCTCTTAATTTCAAATACTTCATTTGACAGAAAACTTGCTGGAGCATGACATCATAAATGATAAGAAAAAAATATTCAATTGTTGTTGAACTCTGCAGCAATCGTAATCTAAAAGCCGGATCGAATACTCAAATCCTTTGATCTACGCAATTTCTCGGATTTCAGGCTATTTTTCAAAGGAATTCAAGTTAGACAGGATAAGATGTTTATCCGATGTAACGCTTGGAATACGAAAAGTCGGTGACAATTTTAGTAATCATACGATTGTTTTCCTATATTGAACTTCGGTAGGCAGCGGCTTGGCTCTGCCCTTGGCATTGCTGAAGTCCATGGGCGACGGTAACCACTCACCATCAAGTGGGCCATATGCTCGTCTGCCTACAAAGGCAATAAAAAAAAAAAGAACTGATGGTCTTATTTTAAAAATGACATAATATTAAGGATCGTGAATGGTTAACAAGACGTTAGAATTATGTTTTTTTTTTTTATGATTGAACGATTACTGGTGGCCCTGAGGCCTTTCCAGTTTCACCAGGACAGGTAGAATTATGTGTTCGTCGTACCAGCATATTAAAAATACAGTTATTAATTCATAAACATACCGCAAAAAACATAACAAACAGACATAGTGAATTTTATGCAAAAATGCTCATGATTTCTTCTTTAATATTCTGTATCGGGACACTATGTTACCCTGCTAATGTTGATAGGTTAGATATTACAACCATAGACATTACAGAGCCATAGATATTCCAAATTGTGTTTGCCATAACTCACCTTGGGACCAAAGATCGAAGCCTATGATCAGTAGGACAGTCCTTATAAGCTCAGCAATATAACCGGAAAGCTCTACTAATCAGGAATAGGTTGTAGGTTGTATGTGCATGATTCACTTTTGTCTATTAAAGATAAGAAATAGGTATTAGGAATGTTGAAGGTTGAGCACGGAGATGAAATTCCAGGAGAAGGAAAAAAATGTAAAGCAAATTCAGCGAATCGCAAACCAGCTAGCAATTTCAATGTGCCTTTATTTTTCCTTCTCTACATAGAAACTGGAATAACTTTGTTATTTTTAATGAGAACGAGAGATTTACTTTAATTTTTATTTCAAGCATATTGTTTTCAATTTAAACAGGTCCGAGAAAAGGTTTTCTAGAAGACAGCTGCTACTTTTTCGGTTCATGGTTCATAACATCTTTAGTTACAATTATTGGTCTAATTACTTTAGCCCAAGCTTTAATTGAATAAATCAAATTTCTTGTTTCAGGTGGAAACAACTCACTACTCGACATCGAATATACCATTTCCAGCATTAACTATATGCGACACACAGATCGTGTACGGTCCTGCAACAAACAACATAACTAATTTGTTGTACGTATTGCGGGCATCTTTTTAGTCAATAAATAGTTTCGGAAAGTAACTCTCTCTCTCTCTCTCTCTTCCCAGTTATTTATCCCACACGGTGGTGGGGTCAGCTTTCCTGACTTTACTCCTCCACTTCGCTCTGTCTTCGACATCCTCACCAGCAACATTGCATTCTCTCTTGTCCTTCAGCACTACGTCCCTCCACCTTGTCTTGGGTCTACCTCTAGGTCTCCGACCGGGGAGGTCGAGCAGTAGCGCCAAATTTCCGGCGTAGTCAGGCGGCTTCCTTTTCACTTGACGTTTTCAGTTTCGGAAAGTAACGTGAACTAAAATTTATTTTATCGATGCAGATGGGCAGTTGAGCTTTCGTCAAACCGGCTGTTGAGTAAACGCTACTATAAGTTAATGTAGGGTTTGGTATTACCCCGGTCGGCGGTGTATCGCGTTCCGACCCGGCAGGCTGGTTCTGGCCCAGCGGGGTATCCCGGAACACCAGCGGCACCGCCCGGGCGGCCTGGTAGGGCCGCCGTACCGCGGAGACTGACGTCGTTGGTCGTCGACTATCGCCTCGACGACCCGTCGGTCGGGCGTCCTCGGGGTGGCGCCGCGTGTCTGGTTGTAGTGTTGACCGCGGGAACCCCCCTACTCTGAACGGGTTCTGACCCCGGACGGAGATCGGACGTCGGGTGTAAGAGTGCAGGGGAGTCGTTTAGTGGGTGGGCCCTAAAATCCTTGGGCCCGCGATCTGCTCTCAACACCTGCAGATCGTTGAGTCTCACATACCCCGCGCGCCCCCTAGGCGCGGGGACCTCGTAGGAGGTTCGGCCCCCGGCCCGAGAAAAAAAAAGAAAAAAAAGGGTTGGGTATTACGATTGAAGGCAACTAGTAAATCTAATAATAGTTTTTGAAGGTCAAAATGGTCAGATGAGCTTTCTGCTCACCGTATACAATGACATGGTGGTTACTGGATCCTATGGTTGCTAGACAACGGGTGTGACGCGCCTACACTTAAAAGTGTCCGTGTTGATATACCAGTAAAATATAATGTAACTAGAACCACTGGATACTCCCAGTCGCAAAAACCAAGAACAGCTTCAGGTAATTGATTAGTCATTGCTAAAAAGCCTACTTACTCGTATACCTTCAAGGATCCTGCGAGGTTACAATGAGACTGAAGTCGAGGAGTTTTATGGTAGTTTTTCAAAAGTAAAACTGAAAGATTACAGCCCCGAGCCATTTGTAAGGAAGATACATTCGCTGCTTGATGACCTTGGGTACTCTTGGGAGATAATGCTTGCTGAGGTATGTTGATTTGTCTAATACATGGTGTAGATAGAGTTAAATTCACTAAATGAATCATAAACAAATCAAATACAAGTTCTTAGATGCTGCTACAAAAGAGGTGGCAATTTTTGAAAGGGCAGTCCATTTGGTCCAGAGCAAGCTCAGCCTTTCAAAATTGCTATTAAGCATCTACTTTCGGCACGGATCCCAAAATTCCACAATGAAAACATACCCACTGCCGTTGAGACAACGCTTGTCTGTTCTGTTTGATTACATAATATCAACTAAAATATGTTCTGGTGAAGCTAAAACCCCAAGTCAACCAGATGTGTGGTGTCGTGGGACACCGGATAGGAGCGAAGTTCATTATTATAAAAATATTAATTTTAAGTTCTATTCGAGGTATAAAGAAAATAATTATTCGGGTATACATTTTTTATTATGATTTTTTTATTGATAAAAAAAATAAAATAAAAAGATATTCCAAAACAAATTAATATACACTAAAAACAATATTCATCGAAATGGCGTGATATTGAGTTATTTATCTATTTGTCGCGCACGTACTTAATGCAAATTTAAGGCTTATATGGTTTTCTCCTGGATACCATTATCAGAACTGGACTAAATTGAAATGAGACCACACGGAAAGCGTCAGCATTCTAATAAAAAAGAATCATCAAAATCGATTCACCTAGTCAAAAGTTATGAGGTAACAAACATAAAATATTACGTTACGGACATTTTTTTCCCGGTTAGGGTATCCCTCCGCATCGTCCCATAAGGAGCTTCGTTCCAATAAATTTCATATTAAATCGTGACAGCAATTAGATAAATTCCATGAAATAGCTCTTCAATATAACCTATTATAAAATTGTTGTCGCTAATTAAAAATAGTTGTTTACATATTAAAGTATTTCGTCCGAAACTGAAATGAGCTCACAGCCAATTAGTAACATAAACTGGATCAATGAATGCTTATAACATTTGTGGACAGCTCAGGAAGCCTTGTGAAGAATTGATTAATGACTGCACCTGGAGATCAAAGCTTCACAACTGCTCGACGATGTTCAGATCTGTATTAACTATCGTGGGATATTGTTGTCAATTTGACATTCCATACTTCAGGTATTTTTTCCTGTTATTCATTAAGGTACAATTTCAAATATTTTATTGAAAATTTGTTAGGCAAACGAATTCATAGCCCATCTTCTATTAAGTGGTTATCATACCAAAGGCAAAAAACGTGATAACTTTCTTTGAGTAATATAGTCGAAGTCTCGATTATATGAGAACAGTCTAATATTCAAACGCTTGATAATTTCGCGGCAGAAATAGGCAACCCATGCGGTCTTACGGTACGCCATGCTGTCAGTGAATGTAGAATACTTAGAAGATGATGAAATCTGTTAAAGAACAAAATTTATCCTTACCATATTAAATAAAAGTATATATATTTGTATAATGTATTATAATATAAAGTAAGTATATGTATGTGTATGCACACACATATGTGTGTGTGTGTGTATGTGTATTTGTTTTGTATCTTGTAATATGTATATTATTATCATTATAATATTATGTAATACTTAATGTATGCACTAGGTTTGTGTTCCTAATTCTTCTTTCCTTTTGTGGGCCTACTGGAAGAGATTTCAACATGAAATAAGTAGTGCCCTTGTACTCTGTATCCTTATTGTCGTGTATCTTCTAACAGTTGTGTGTACAAAATATTTTAAATAAATTAAATAAATAAAAATAGATGATGCAGTCTATTCTCCGGGCATAAACATAATCATTTTGCTGACACCCCTTACAGATATTTTGAACTATATGATGCCTTTAAGGGCACAGGATACGTCCTTTATCAAACGAGGATGCAAACTCTTAAACGGTTCCCTTTTCGTATNTTCCCGCCCTTTTCTGGGGATACTGGGCGGGGTATGTCAGAGTCGAACTGACTAAAACCTCCTGTCGCTCAACAACCAACGTCCAAACCTCGCATGAGACAGAACTCATGAAAAGGCAAAGGGGGGAAAGTGAAGTGTTTAGTGCGGAGCACATCTCTCCCATCACCCTCCCCCTCGGGACGCCGGACTGGCGGTCGTCGGCGCCACGACCACCAGCCCTCTCGGTCGGCAGACTGTCCGAAGCCCGCCTAGATGGCGCCGGTTAGAGTGGGTTACGAATCACAGAAATATCATAGTGGGTTTCATTATCCTCCATTCCAACTTCACGGTTGAGGTGTCAGTAATCGAGTAGGGATGGACAGACTATTTTGTAGCTCATCATGAGATTTTCCTTGAGTTTTAAGATATAGAGATACACACTTAAAATAAGGGCAAATTGTGGTTCTTTTTAATACGCTTTTATTAGCTTCAGACGTATGTATGTTAGTATGTAACGGAATCTTTGAACATGATTTTGACCCCCTTCAAAACGTTGGATTAACTCGAAATTTGTGTTGTGGTGTACTTATTAAGGAACGATGACAATTCAATATTTAAAAAAAATTGAAAAAATTGAAATTCAACTAAAAAACGAAAAATAAATAATAGTTTAAAAAACTAATAAAATACGCTTTTATAGAAAATCCAACTAAAAATAGAAAATAAATCTTAATAAATTTGAATTAAAAGCAAGAAATTAAGAAAAAAAAATTGTAAAAAAAGCGTGACGTGCTTTTCAGGATATTATCAAAATAACCCTTCTACTCATATCTGTGTTCATAAAAGATTTAGAAATACTGATACCATGCACACCTTCCTTTTTAAAAAAATATATATTCTTACACTATTATTAATTTCCAATTTATATAGATTTACTAGCTGATCCGGCAAACGTTGTGTTGCCTTAAATAAGGTTTCTAGGGAAATTCTAGTGTAGAAAAAAAAGCCTCTTTCATCCACATAATACCTCATTATAACAAAAAAAAAATTATCCAAAAAATAAAAAATAAATGTTTGGGGTGGACAACCCTTATCGCTTAGGGGTATGAAAAATAGATAGTAGCCGATTCTTAGACCTACTGAACATACTATTGATACACAAATAAAACCAAAAAAACATGGCTTAAAAATGTATAGTATTGTATAGCTCTCAAATATATTAAGTGTATAATCTATGATGTATAGTGAGTAAGTAAGACAGGAGACCGGCTTCGTCCTCATCCGTACTACGTGATGTTTGCTGGATGAGTGGTGACACCTGGCGGGGATAACTGATCGATTGATAGTTGATCAGTAGTCGACCGGCCAGGGCGGGAGATCAAATTGAATATTTAAAAAATCATAATTAAAGGAACTTGAAATTATAAACTCTGAATAAGAATTTATCGTACTACAATTATAATATTTGATTGCCATCTTGCAACCTTATTGTGCATAGAATAAAAAAAATAAAAATCGGGATGGAAAAATAGGGGTTGATCGTATAAGAGTGAAAATTGAGAGTAATATGATTTTTTTTATTTTAAGTCATGACAATATAAAAACAAATTATTGCCAAAAAAATTAAAGTTTATAATTAACAAAAAAAAAATTGGGGTTGATCATAAAGGGATGACAAATTGAGAGTAAGATCAGATTTTTTATTTTAATTCATGACAAAATAAAAATAAAAATGAAAACCTTGCCAAAAAAATTAAAGTTTATAATTAATATTAAATATATAAATAAAAAATAGGGGTTGATCGTAGAGGGGTGAAAATTTCAGAGTAATATGAAATTTTTTATTCTAAGTCATGACAAAATAAAAACAAAATTCTTGCAAAAAAATTTAAAGTTTTTAATTAGCAAATAAAAAATAAGGGTTGATCGTAGAGGGGTGAAAATTTAGGGTTGTATGTATTTTTGTATGCTGTATCATAAAAAAATTTAGGGGTGGACCAACCTTAACATTTAGGGGGGTAAAAAAATAGATGTTGTTCGATTCTCAACCTTGACCGATATGCACGCTAAGATTCACGAAAATCGGTCGAGCCGTTTCGGACGAGTTCTATCACGCATCCCGTGACACGAGAATTTTATATATTAGATTTTCTATTTTTTAGTTTGATTTTCTATAAAAGCGTATTTTCTTAGTTTTTTTAAACTATTTTATTTATTTTTTTAGGCTTTTTTTGTAATATCTGTGTATTGAAAGTTTTTTTAGGTTAAGGCATTCAAGCAAGTCCTAATAAATTACCATATTTCGTGAATTCTAATCAGTGGGCTCAGGCATAAGTCATAGGTCGACTATGTAAAGGCTTATACTCGCCCAGATAATTTAGGCAGATTTAATAACGATGAAACACAAAAAAAAGATGTTACATTGAAATAAAATATTGCTAATGATAAGTGCGATGAGACCTGATCCAACTGGGTGAAACTATACTTAACGGATAACTATTTATTAATAAAGGTACCATGGCAGCGAGCACCAATTAGGTACGAGTAAGAGGGAGAAGATTCAAGAATAATATATGTATAATACAACCTTAAAATCTTTATAGTTAAGAATGAAATCTTCATTTACTGGTGGCAGGACCGCTTGTGAGTCCACGCGGGTGGGTACCACCATCCTACTTATTTCTGCCGTAAAGCAGTAATGCGTTTCGGTTTGAAGGGTGGGGCAGCTTAAGTATACTTGAGACCTTAGAACTTTTTTTGTAGCACATTTACGTTGTAGATGTCTATGGGCTCCAGTAACCACTTAAGACCAGGTGGGCTGTGAGCTCGTCCACCCATCTAGGCAATAAATAAAAAATAAAAACTTGTGCCAAACAATAGAATATCTTAGAAAATGAGCTATGGTGAGTTTCACATTTAGTGTCATAGCAATTAATCATTTCTCATGCGCCTTGCGAAGCTGTGATAACAAGGTGTTGTTAGGTAAAATGTGTTTGATGTAACCACACAAGGACAACTAAGCTGACATAAATACAAATTAGAAAGGCTAATTAAGCTTAAGCTACTGTTATAATACTGTTAATTTTTAATCTAAGATAGTGACGTGCAACCGCAAAAGTTATATTCTTTAAAGACAATAAAGAACCTAAACAGATAGGTGAAGATTTTTTTCAATAGGTATTAGTATCGGAAATTAGGTAGTTTAATAATGAACGAAGTATGAATTGAAGTAAAATAATAAGTTAGTATTTATTATTAATTTTTCTTCAACCAGTTTGTTTGTCAGGTTATCGTTTGACATAATATATTACATAGGCCTCCCCTATTTCTTTCATATATTTTTCTATAGCGAGCCAATCTTTACATCTCTTTGTTTGACGATCTCTTTGTGCTGTCCCGTTTTTGGAGTCTCATTTCATAGTGTCTTTCGTGAATTTTTTACATTTGCCCTCATAATATATTCGGCTACTTCAATTTTTTAAACATAATTTTTTTTTGCTTTGTTATTCTTGAAATGGTCCACAATTTAGCGGTAGGCAGCGGCTTGGCTCTGCCCCTGGCATTGCTGAAGTCCATGGGCGACGGTAACCACTCACAATTAATTAAGCCGCATGCTATTAAAAAAAAAGGAAATATTATGAGAAAAAAAAAAAACAAAAAAAAGCCCGCTGAGTTTGTTTTGCCGGTTCTTCTCAGGACTGTGGCTTTTTTTTGGAACCGGTGGTTAATATTGTTAGTTTTATTTTGACATTCAACAAGTGTGTCATACTGACATCTAAGTTGAAATAAATGATTTTGAATTTGAATTTGCTCGTCTGCCTACAAGGGCAATAAAAAAAAGCAATTTTCATAGTCCTCATATTCAGCATACTTTGCCCTGTATTATATTGGAATTCTACAAGTTTTCGGTCATTTGTGCTCTTGGCAGGGGAAATTTGACGTTCGTAGTTAAGGTATGGAAGAATATACGGGCTGTATAATTTACTTTTAAATCACATAGTCATGGTTTCATTAAGTAACGTAAAAATTTTGAAATTGTCGTTTTTCACGCAAATCGCTTCACTATGTTAAAAGTATTACAATTAATCATTATTGATGGGGTTCGAAGCAAGAGTAAATCAGCTAGTTACACAAAAAAAAACATTAATATATCTGCAATAATAAAGATTTTAGAATTTTTTTTCGTTTAAACGCTCCTCCTGTAAATCTACGAATTTGGAGTTAGCGTAGTGTTCATTGGAGGCATCGGATTTGTAACGTTTTCATAAATAGGCCCATAGCGTTTACAAATGTTGTTCCTTTTCTTATTAGCTTTTTTGAGTATTGTTTTTTTGTAGATATGTTTTGTCCCAGATATACGTTCTCTTCATCCACATGCCACATAACTTTTTGAAAACTTTAATACATAGTTATTTTCCAGAGCGCACGCAGGCAAATCCACCAATTATGTATCCGGTGTCGAAATCACGGAAGCTCTAAATGTCATGGTAGACGTGCAAAAGGATTCATTGGCCAGCGGTTACCTTTCGGTAAGATAATGTTTTTATTGTAAAACTTGGGTCAGCTTCACTAAACATAATATCCATTTATATTATCCGATATTTTGGTATTATGTCGTGAGCATGTATTATGTATTTCATTAGAAAATTGGTACCTGTTTGCGAAACTTGAACACCGATATAGTGACGACGTTGATACGATTACGCCGGTTGTCTTATTCTTTAGGTCAACGCTTCGTAAGATAATCAAATTTTGGCCAAACCAGCCAACACAAATATGAATTCTCCTACGAATAGTTTTTTTTTTATTGCTTAGATGGATGGATGAGTTAACAGCCCACTTGCTGTTAAGTGGAGCACATAGACATCTACGACGTAAATACACCACCCACCTTGAGATGTAAGTTCTAAGGTCTCAAGTATAGTTACAACGGCTGCCCCACCCTTCAAACCGAAACGCATTACTGCTTCACGGCAGAAATGGACAGGGTGGTGGTATCTAACCGCGCGGACTCACAAGAGGTCCTACCACCAGTTCACCACGCTGTGTTTAACAACAGTATAAATCGTTCCTAACTCATTAAAGGATGGATTCATGGAAGGCAAAGCCAAATTGGCGTACAAATTGCTGGGAGTCCTCAACAGAGCGAAGCGGTACTTCACGCCTGGACAAAGGCTTTTGCTTTATAAAGCACAAGTCCGGCCTCGCGTGGAGTACTGCTCCCATCTCTGGGCCGGGGCTCCCAAATACCAGCTTCTTTCATTTGACTCCATACAGAGGAGGGCCGTTCGGATTGTCGATAATCCCATTCTCACGGATCGTTTGGAACCTCTGGGTCTGCGGAGGGACTTCGGTTCCCTCTATATTCTATACCGTATGTTCCATGGGGAGTGCTCTGAGGAATTGTTCGAGATGATACCGACATCTCGTTTTTACCATCGCACCGTCCGCCACCGGAGTAGAGTTCATCCATACTACCTGGAGCCACTACGTTCATCCACAGTGCGTTTCGAGAGATCTTTTTTGCCACGTACCATCCGGCTATGGAATGAGCTCCCCTCCACGATGTTTCCCGAGCGCCATGTCCTTCTTTAAACGAGGCTTGTGGAGAGTATTAAACGGTAGGCAGCGGCTTGGCTCTGCCCCTGGCATTGCTGACGTCCATGAGCGACGGTAACCACTCACCATCAGGTGGGCCGTATGCTCGTCTGCCTATGCGGCAATAAAAAAGAAAAAAAAATATTTCGCCATTCTAGCATATTGGCGTATATAAAAATGTTCATAAAAAACTCTAGACAATTTACTATAACAATGTTTCGAATGGAAACAACCAAGAATACATCGTCCAATTGAGCTTGTTTCATCTCTGCATATAACTAAATTATGTCTTCAAAATTATATGCGAAATTTATACTCGACGAGATTCCCTAACATCAAAACTAACAAGAACAATAATGTAAAATATCTACATACGTGATCTGCTTACTAATAACTAAGGCGGGACTTTGCCATTGAGGTGCGTGGACGACAAAACCAGCCTTATTCAAATTAAATATAGAAAATCGATTTGAAGAATTGAAATTCCTCAATTATTCGTGACACGTTTCTGTTGAATAGATAGATCGTTCGACGGCCCAGTTAGTACTTAGTAGTCATCGGAGACCATAGATGTTACAAGTAAATGCCGCCGCTCATTTCTAAGCTCGAAGTGGATATCTCAGCGATATTTTATTAACAATCCTGACCCTTCGTTCGGTCTACAAACCGCCCTATGAGCAATACCGACAAAATTATCGCCAATTTTTTTAAGGTGACTATGTGTGTATACTTAGAGCTCCGCCACCTCCAGATCTACTGACCTCGTGATCGATTTAAAAATTACGAGACCGTAGATTAAAGTGCAACCTCAAAGTTCTTGATGTTTGATTGCAGATTTACCATAAGAAGGGATTATTCAGCCTTTGTAATTCTTGTTTAAAATCCTATTGACTAATAATAATAATAAGCCTTTATTGCTGTTTTACTTACTAATTACTAATTTAATACATTACTTAATAATAAATTAAATTTCTGTGCAATTTATAATCAAATATTCCGTTAGGCGTTCGGTGTGGTTTTAAAAACAGCTTGTCTCTCGACAAAGGCCGCCTCTAAAGATTGCCAATATTCTCGATTTTTGGCCATTCGACTCCAATGCGGGCCGGCTACACTCTTTATTTCATCTTCCCAACGTTTTGGCTGTCTTCCTTTTTTTCTACAGCCATCCCGTGGGTACCACTCTGTAATTATTTTGGTCCATTTCTCGTATTTCTCTCTTAAGATATGTCCTGTCCATCTCCACTTCAGCGTTCTACTTATTTGGATTGCGTTTTTAAATTTAGTAAATCTTTTTATTTCCGACAATCTCATTTTGTCTCTTCTCTTGACACCAGTGACACTTCTTTCTATGTTGTTCTGACATACCTGTATTTTATTTATTAATTTTTCGGTTAACGCCCATGTCTGGCAACCGTACGTCAAACAGGGTAGGATGCACAAGTTAAAGATTTTTCTTTTATCTTTTATGGACATCTCTTTGTCCTTTATAGCTTCACTAAGGGACCAACACCTCTTCCATGTGTTGGCAATTCTTCTATCAATTTCCTTTTGCATGTTGTCAGTGGCGGAGATCAACTGTCCTAAGTAGACATACTCGTCAACGTATTCTATGTGTTTAGAGTTTAATTTTACGTTGTATACCTTTGAAGCTAACTACTAGGGAATTTAGTGCAGTGGTTTCCCGTCAGGAACGAAACCGTGCTTCAGCGCGTTCATATGTCCCGGAAAATGCTGCCTGCTATCAAAAAGCGCAAGATAGAGTATCTCGGCCACGTGCTCAGGAACGATCGATACATGCTGCTGCAGTTGATAATTATGGGCAAAGTGGACGGAAAGAGACGTGCTGGGCGAAGAAAGAAATCATGGCTCCGGAATATCCGGGAGTGGACCGGNAGTTGATAATTATGGGCAAAGTGGACGGAAAGAGACGTGCTGGGCGAAGAAAGAAATCATGGCTCCGGAATATCCGGGAGTGGACCGGTATTGCCTCCGTCGAACAGCTGTTCCGGCTGGCTGCAGATAAAAACGAATATAGAAAGCTAACGGCCAACCTTCAGGATTGAAGAGGCACTGGAAGAAGAAGAAGAAGAATGCCTTTGAAGAATTTGTCATAAGCTTCGTTTTTGTGGGATTTATTGAGAGCCCGGCTTTAGCACTTTGATCTGATAGTTGCTGTAGCATTTCCTCTAATCTTTTCGGGCACTCTGAAAATAGAATCAGGTCGTCAGCAAAGCGAAGGTGGTTTAAATTTTCCCCATTTATATTGAGTCCATTATTTGCATTCCATTCGAGATGCCTGAATATCATCTCCAGAACTGCTGAAAATAGCTTAGGTGATATGGGATCTCCTTGTCTAACACCTCGTTCAGTTGGGAATTCCTCACCTGTTCTTTCGAATCTAATTTGTGCGGTACTCCGGGAGTATACCTTTTTGAGAATATTTATATATGTTTCTTCTATTCCCTGACTGTGTAATGTAATAGATTTTATTGTATTCCTGATATTTTTGTAAAATTTGTCTTAGAACATGAATGTGGTCTATTGTGGTCTTCTGAATCCAGCTTGCTCCTTTGACTGATTTTCATCTAGTTTTACCGTTACACGAGCTAATATTATTGTTGAAAAAATTTGATATATATTCGACATTAAGCTAATTGGTCGATAGTTCCCGATTTCGCTTTTATCCCCTTTTTTGTGCAGTAGTATTATCGTCGATCTTGTCCAGTCATCTGGGATGTCTTCGGTCTCCAAAATTTCATTAAATATATTTGTTAATATAGGCGCGATAGTCGGTAAAATAAATTTGAGAAGTTCATTGACTAATAGCCATGTATTAGTTACACTAGATGATGACTAGTTTTTTTGATAACGCCATTTTGTTGTGTCTTTAAAGCGGTTAGTTGCCCTCAATTAAGAAAAATAGTGTTATTATTCGCCAATAGATGGCGGGAAGAGTTGATTATTGAAAACACGAATAAAACAACATTTTCTGAAAATAAATCGTAGCTAGATCGATTTATCGCCCCCGAAATCCCCTGTATACTAAATTTTATGAAAATCGTTCGAGCCGTTACCGAGATTCAGATTATATACATATATATTAATATACAAGAATTGCTCGTTTAAAGGTATAAGATGAGATCCAAAGGACCTTAGGGAATATATAAGTATATTTTAATACTTCCTTTTCCTTAATGCTATTTTTATGGTTTTAATTTCACTTTATTGTCATTATATTAACAATGACGATTGACGACCACTAGTCCGTGATCACGTAAAGGCAGTTTTGCTATGTCTACGACTCAGGGAAACCGAAGAAAATATACTTCCTCTTCCATTGATATTTTTCCTTCTTTTATTTATTTATTGCTTAGATGTATGACTCACAGCCCTCTTGTTGTTGAGTGTTTACCGGGATTTATTTCGTGTTTGCGTGACGAGTGGTAAGTTATTGAGTTTTTTATTAACTGTATGTAAAGATATAACATATTTACCGTATTTTTGTTGTGCTAAATACGCTTTTTATACTTCTTTCTTAATATACACCTGTAGCCTTCCTTCCACCACTAAAGTGGTGGTCATTAATACATATCTCAAGCTTCTCAAAAAACAGATGGTTCCGTAACTTTTGGTTGCTACTTAAAAAAATCTACAGGGCGCTCTCCGTTGATCTACAATTATCAAATTAGACAAGAACGTGGGCTTTGAGTTTTGATTAGGAATAAATAAGTAAATATTTTATTTTATAAATCTCGTGAAGAAAATTGATTTCCTTTATCACTTTTCCCGCGCTTGCGCTGTTTGAACAGCAGTTCGAATTAATGTAGAATGTCAATAAAACGGCGGTGACCGAGATGAAGAAATCTGCAATTATTAAATTAATATCTATGTAGAATTTTGAACGAATTTACTATAAAATAGACTGTATATGTCGTTTTTTGTTTTTACGAGCAACATATTGAAGTCTTATTTAAAACTAATATCAATAAGTTTTTTTATTTATTCCTTAGATGGGTGGACGAGCTCACAGCCCACCCGGTGTTAAGTGGTTACTGGAGCCCATAGACATCTACAACGTAAATGCGCCACCCACCTTGAGATATGAGTTCTAAGGTCTCAGTATAGCTACAACGGCTGCCCCCCCGTTCAAACCGAAATGCATTATTATTGCTTCACGGTAGAAATAGGTAAGGCAGCGGTACCGCCGGCACCCACTCGTGCGGATTCGCAAGGGGTCCTAGCATCAGTAATTAAGCAAATTATAATTTTGCGGGTTTTATTTTTATCACACGATGTTATTCCTTCACCGTGGAAGTCAATCGTGAACAATAAAATCAATCAATTTTACAATAAAATTTTTTTTTCTTACTCTATTTTTAATTCAAATTTGTTAAAATTTATTTTCTATATTTAGTTAGATTTTTTATAAAAGCGTATTTTGTTAGTTTTTTTAAACTATTATTTATTTTCATTCTTTGGTTGAATTTAAATTTTTGTTTTTTTTTTTTCAAAGATTCCTTTACATACTAACATACGTCTGTAACTAATAAAAACGTATTAAAAAATACATAACCAAATGAAAAAACAAGAACTCTCGTAATTTAAAAATGGCTTAGGCTGTCCTGATTAGTAGAAGACCGTAATAAATTATACACTATATCGCTATATCATTAGATTTCATTTTTCCAGTTATATGTTTATGATCACCAAGATGAGATCACGTTGCTGGATAGTCCGATCACGTTGACACCAGGTGCCTATTTCGACGTGAACGTATATCTGTGGGCTATTGATTCTTCACCCTTTGTTGCTGCGCTGCCCATGAGCGTTAGGAAGTGCATTGCTGCAAGTGTGAGTATTGTTTGGAACTGATTCTATTTTTAAACGGATTCTTATCACGATTTTTAAGTTTGATAAGGGTTAGGGTACACTAAATGTGATTATATCCGAAAACTATAATCATGCTGAGAACGTGTTAAATAAGTAATAGTATTCTTGATGCTAATTATATTTGTTTGTTATTATTGGGCACAAGTCTCAAGAATATTTTTGGTAATTTACGTGAGATGTGTTCATTAATACGCACGGTTGGTACTCCGTTGGTATTAAGATGTGTTTAAGTTGTGAAGGAGTGAGGACTGCATTTAAATAATTAGTCGCATATCAGCTTATTCAATTTAGAAGAGCGATGTGGGAGGTTGTTTTTATATTGTGTATGTAAAAGTTGTTCAAACAATTTGCGGGCAGATTAAATAAAAACACATTTTCTTTCTACAATGGGGGCCATCGAAATGCTTTTTTTTATGATTGAAGGATTACTTGTGGCCCGGAGGTATTTACAGTTTCAACATAACAGTTGGATAAGGCTCAGCAAAGAGGGGTCAGATTAGCTAACGGCTGCTCGAGCATCTCCAAAGGAGACCTTTTTTTTTTTTTTAACGCTGGGGAACCATTTACGGATACCCGGTCCGGGGGGGTAACGAACCGGGTTATGTCGGACTCCGGCGCCTCCTGAGAGGAAGAGGGGGACGAGAAGGTCCTCCACCTCCCCGAATTCCTCGCAAGAGACTACGCCTTGAAAAAGGCGCGCGAAGCACTTGCCCCGCAGAACGACTACCGACTAAACCCCATCGAGCTCCACCACACCGGCTACACCAGACCTACGGTACCGCAGTGCGCGCCGAAAGTCCGCCTTCGCCGGTACCCGTCCTGATGATAAGACGGGATTTCATCTCCGGGAAAATCCCGAAGGACATCATTTCGGGAGATATACCGAGGGCGGCGCACAGGAGCCACCTTGCACCGCCCCACCACCGGACCGACAGTCGAGTACCGGGCGCCCCCGCACCCGCCACCTGATAGTCCCTACGGGGGCTGAGCGGGAGCTTCACGCCCGCGCCGGCCATCCCGCCTTCTGCGCTGAGGTGCTGAAGAGGGATCCCACTCCCTTTCACGCTCCTCAGCCTCACGGGACGCCATTACCAGGTCACAAAACCTGGCCATGGCCTCCCACGAGCCCTGATCCTCTAACATGCGGGCGACGACAGCCCGCAGGGAGAGGTTTCTCCCCAGCACCGCGACGAGATCTCGCCGCGAGTGCTCCCAACGCGGGCACGTTTCGAGCGCGTGCTGCGCGTCATCGTCCGGGTGCCCGCACTGGTGGCAGCCCGG